>JBBBDQ010001275.1:2537500-2576863 GCA_037127315.1 Ascarosepion bandense | reverse complement strand
CAACATTACTTCTTATTACTAGAAACGTTATCTTTGGTAGGACTTCTCAATCTAGGCCGGTTGATATTAATACTTTATCCAACATTACTTCCTATTACTATAAATGTTATCTTTGGTAGGACTTCTCAATCTAGGCTGGTTGATATTAATACTTTATCCGACATTACTTCTTATTACTAGAAACGTTATCTTTGGTAGGACTTCTCAATCTAGGCCGGTTGATATTAATACTTTATCCGACATTACTTCTTATTACTAGAAACGTTATCTTTGGTAGGACTTCTCAATCTAGACAGGTTGATATTAATACTTTATCCAACATTACTTATTACTAGAAACGTTATCTTTGGTAGGACTTCTGAATCTAGGCTGGTTGATATTAATACTTATCCAACATTACTTCTTATTACTAGAAACGTTATCTTTGGTAGGACTTCTGAATCTAGGCCGTGTTGATATTAATACTTTATCCGACATTACTTCTTATTACTAGAAACGTTATCTTTGGTAGGACTTCTCAATCTAGGCCGGTTGATATTAATACTTTATCCGACATTACTTCTCTATTACTAGAAACGTTATCTTTGGTAGGACTTCAATCTAGGCCGGTTGATATTAATACTTTATCCGACACATTTTTATTACTAGAAACGTTATCTTTGGTGGTGATTCTCAACGAGTTTTGTTGATATTACTACTTTACTCCGAACATTACTTCATTACTAGAAACGTTATCTTTGGTAGGACTTCTCAATCTAGGCCGGTTGATATTAATACTTTATCCAACATTACTTTATTACTATAAACGTTATCTTTGGTAGGATTCTCAATCTAGGCCGGTTGATATTAATACTTTATCCAACATTACTTCTTATTACTAGAAACGTTATCTTTCGTAGACTTCTCAATCTAGGCCGGTTGATATTAATACTTTATCCCACATTACTTCTTATTACTAGAAACGTTATCTTTGGTAGGACTTCTCAATCTAGGCCGGTTGATATTAATACTTTATCCGACATTACTTTTTATTACTAGAAACGTTATCTTTGGTAGGACTTCTCAATCTAGGCCGGTTGATATTAATACTTTATCCAACATTACTTCTTATTACTAGAAACGTTATCTTTGGTAGACTTCTCAATCTAGGCCGGTTGATATTAATACTTTATCCAACATTACTTCTTATTACTAGAAACGTTATCTTTGGTAGGACTTCAATCTAGGCCGGTTGATATTAATACTTTATCCAACATTACTTCTTATTACTAGAAACGTTATCTTTGGTAGGACTTCTCAATCTAGGGCCGGTTGATATTAATACTTTATCCAACATTACTTCTTATTACTAGAAACGTTATCTTTGGTAGGACTTTCAATCTAGGCCGGTTGATATTAATACTTTATCCGACATTACTTCTTATTACTAGAAACGTTATCTTTGTGACTTTCAATCTAGGCCGGTTGATATTAATACTTTATCCGACATTACTTCTTATTACTAGAAACGTTATCTTTGGTAGGACTTCTCAATCTAGGCCGGTTGATATTAATACTTTATCCAACATTACTTCTTATTACTAGAAACGTTATCTGGTAGGACTTCTCAATCTAGGCCGGTTGATATTAATACTTTATCCAACATTACTTCTTATTACTAGAAACGTTATCTTCTTTGGTAGGACTTCTGAATCTAGGCCGGTTGATATTAATACTTTATCCGACATTACTTCTTATTACTAGAAACGTTATCTTTGGTAGGACTTCTCAATCTAGGCTGGTTGATATTAATACTTTATCCGACATTACTTCTTATTACTAGAAACGTTATCTTTGGTAGGACTTCTCAATCTAGGCCGGTTGATATTAATACTTTATCCGACATTACTTCTTATTACTAGAAACGTTATCTTTGGTAGGACTTCTCAATCTAGGCCGGTTGATATTAATACTTTATCCAACATTACTTCTTATTACTGCTATAAACGTTATCTTTGGTAGGACTTCTCAATCTAGGCCGGTTGATATTAATACTTCTGTATCCAACATTACTTCCTATTACTATAAATGTTATCTTTGGTAGGACTTCTCAATCTAGGCCGGTTGATATTAATACTTTATCCAACATTACTTCCTATTACTATAAATGTTATCTTTGGTAGGACTTCTCAATCTAGACCGGTTGATATTAATACTTTATCCAACATTACTTCCTATTACTATAAATGTTATCTTTGGTAGAACTTCTCAATCTAGGCTGGTTGATATTAATACTTTATCCGACATTACTTCTTATTACTATAAACGTTATCTTTGGTAGGACTTCTCAATCTAGGCTGGTTGATATTAATTTCAATCAGATCTTTTCTTTGACTCTTCCTCTGACTAACTCTGTGCCAATCACAATGCATTGGTGGCAGTTTGAAGGGATGGCATCTAAACTACCCTAGAGACAGCTTGTCCTTCTCCAAGAGAAAATCATAATTGTCTTCTTTTTTTCAATCCTAACAGCCAGAAACCATCAATGTATATTTCTGCTTGACATCAACAGACTCAGTTTTTATTTATTTATTCTTTTGACTTACCTCCCAATCTAATTGCTCAAATCAATGTCAATATTAACATTCTGTCATTTAATATATTTTATGAAACACAATGGATTTATTTATAAAAATATATTCAAGGCTTTGATATAAATAAAAAATGATCAACTCTGCCCCAACCATACAATTAATTCACAAAATTATTCTAATGTTTTTCAGGTCACACACACACAAAAAAAAAGAAAAAAAAAAAAATAGCACAAACAGTTCAATATATGAGCCATACAGAACCACACAAGTGAACACACTTCTGTCAAAGTTCTGATTTCAAAATGCATAAAATGTGACAATTTTACCAATATTAAATTTTTGGTACATGTCACAATGAGTTCTTTCTTCTTACCATCAAATAGCAGAGAAACTGATTAAAAAAAAAATCTTAAGTTGTGGGTAAGTTTGATAATGTGCTTCTGGATGGTAAGCATATAAAAAGGAATTTAGGAAAAAATAATTTTCATTAAAAATATTAAACTTTTCCACATATATTTGATATTCTTTAACAATATCAATAATTTAATGTATTTTTTATCATTTCATCCTCAAGTAAAGCAATAAAGCCTCTCAGATACAAGGGGGTTACTGAGTGTGAAATAATGTAAGAAAAAAAAAGAAACTTATTAAAAAAGAGAAAACAAGAAAGAAACATCAATTAACAAAACAAGATAATGATTGACATTGCATTAAAATTTCTGAATATCAAACTTAATCGGAAAGCAAAAAGAGATTTCAATAAGCAAGCGTGAAAAAAAATATAGAAAAATAAATTTCAGAGAAAATGTTTTCAAATTGGATCTATAACAGAGAGTGATATTAAGCAAATGTCAGTAACACTTTTATAGAAAGACATGAAATTCAGCAAACTATACAGGTAAAAAATAAAACACAAATACTCCATCTTCAAAGAACTACATGTCAAGGTGGGATGTTTATCCAGTTACAAACTTGTTTTAGCACTTCATTTTACTGAAAATCCCCAGGTCTTATCAAAATTAAACTGAAACGATCAGCAATAATTGTATTATTATTACTAAAAACTAGCAGTATAGCCTGGCGCTGCTCGAGTGTAATGAAAGCTTTAAAACTAACCCATGGTCCTGGAGCTCAGACTCTTTGGACATTGGCATGAAAGACTAAAAAGCAATAGTTGCTTCCAATTAAAGAAAAACTGTAGACTGAAAGAAAAATGAATGGATGTAATTCAAATTTTGATTTCCTGGTATTGATATCAAATAAGTTTTTTTCGTCGTAAACTGAATTTTGAAGGCTAAATAAGTCCTCTGAGTAAATGGTATTATGGCTGAGACTAAGAACTACAATTATACCTACTTAGAGCCAAACCCGAAGCAAAAACTAAAATAAAAGGGCTGAAAAAAATACAGACATAAAGGCAGATAAACAGACAAACATCTTGCCTTATATATATATATATATATATATATATATGTTATTGATTTTCTGCACTATTGTAAGAACTGCAACCTTAAAACTTCTGCATATCGTTTCTTAGTGTATCAAAATTGATTAAAATCGGACCACTCCTTCTATAACCAAAATTTTTTGATTATCAATTTTCAATATTTATCAGGGGTACCTCGACACAAAATCTAGCTAAGAATACTCGCAGATGCTTATAGTACAACTGTAAATTTTCAAGAAAATCGGTTCCACCATTTTGGAGTCTATAGGTAACGGACACACACATATACAAAGTTCCATTTATAAATAAGTTTAAATTAGATATTGTATCGTGTTGAGAGTGATTTTTTACCAGTTTTGATGGTTGGGTGCCAATGAACACTGTATATCCAACCTTCATGACCATGTAAAACTGACTCCAGGGTTACAGAGTAACTGTGCTGAATGCCTGCAAAATAGAAAGAAAAGAATTTATACTTACTGAGTCAAATCATTTTAAAGAAGCTCCGTTGATATTAAAATCATTGATGTGAGATAAATTTACTAAATTTTCCAGAAAAAGAAAAAAAAAACTAATGAACAGAAAATTACTTCATATTGTTAACAAAGACAAGAAAATCAATATCATTTATAAAAGAATATTTTCAAAAATTAACAAAGGAATTCTTTTTTTCAGATTTTCCTCTAGTCAGAATTTTTAATCTTAACTCAATTCTCAGAAATTGTTTATAAAATTAAATCAAAATAAAATCATTTTGAATTGCTAGAAAATATCTACTAGCGAATAGAAAAATATTCAAAATATTTTTGAAAAAAAAAAAAAAATGAGAGAGAAAAGTATGAATAAGAAAAGAAATCTAACCAAAAACTGAATTTCTCAGCAACAATCACATTAGAAAAAAATGAAACAAAAAAACAACAACAACAACTCCATCCCATAATAATTGTCATATGTTCCTATTTTTGGGAGGGGGGGGGGTTATTGGAAATACTTGTTAATAAACCAAGGAAAAATAGGCAAATATACCATTTATTATGGGACAAAGATAGTTAAGTGCCATACGTGGAACACGCTTGGGCGATCATGTCTCAAAAGAGACATGACTGACTGGGCAGAAGATTATCCCGCAGTAGGTTACCATTGCTTTCTGCAGTAGACTGGTTGCCAACCAAGGCTATAGAACCCAATCTGTCCTGTTATTTAACCCATAACTGGAAGGAATAGACGGATGAATAACTTTCCCAAGGGTATTTGCGCATAAGTGAATGCAATGAATTCAGCTGGAATTCGAACTCGGCTCCCCGATTTCTTGTTCCGAGCCGATATCCACTGCACCACAAAGATAGTACTGTTGGCAATAAAAAAAAATATAGGCAAATATAGATGCGTGGAGGAAAGTTGTAGTTTGTTTGCCTAATAAAAAGAATATCATGCTAAAAAGAATTACAAAAACCAAAGAAATATACCAACAAAATGCTTTAAATTGCTTACCTTTTGAATGGAAATTCAAGATTTTTCCTTTTATTTTCAGGTTTTCTGTTAAAGGAAGTTCATGAACAGATGTTTCTTGAGAGTTTTCATGGTTGTCTTCAGATTTAGGAGAAATACACCAGATACGAACAGCATAATCTTGTCCACAACTTGACAAAAGAATATCACCTTTGTCTGCAAAGAACAGAAAGTTATTGTTAAATTTTAAATAAAAATATGGCAAACATTGGAATCTGTCTTTTCTTTTTTTTTCACATTCTTTTGTTAAGTTAAAATTTAACAAAAAACTAACTAAAGTCAAAACAATGTGTTCTGTAATACTATAACAAAATACTAACAACAACTAAAATTAAAGAACGATAATTCATTATCTAAAAAAGAAATAAAAATAATAAACAATTTTTTTGCGAGTTATTTTTGTAGTAAAAGAGTTTCCTCCTTTACCTTACGAATTGTACAGCTGATGAATGTTGTTAAAAGAATTCGGGCGAAATGTGGTAAAAAGTAAAACAACTGTAATCCAAACTCTTTATAATAAACGAGAACATGGTTTCGTGTTCGAATACGACAGTTGCCTCCCCTTAATGTCTAATGGTAACATTTTCAGAAACGGTTTTTAAGAATCTTTCACAATTATACAAGACAAAACAGAAATAATTTTACTAACCAGTTTACTGTTTCAATAAATGATAGATAATTATACTTTCACTTCGGAACTTACCATCTGTACAAAACTGAACACCACGCACCCAATCTTCATGTCCAGGAAGAGAAAGGGAATGGATGAACTGCAAAAGGGAAAATGAAGAAAATATATTACTTGAAGAAAAGATTATCTTTATTTTACTTTTAAGAGTGTCAATCATTATTATTCATTTTTCACTAGTATTTACTTTCATCTTCATTTTTTATTAGATGAAGCATTGTCAGTCATTATTATTAATGTTGGACTAGTATTTATTTTCATCTTCATTTTATATTAGATGAAGCATTGTCAGTCATTATTATTAATTTTGGACTAGTATTTACTTTCATCTTCATTTTTTATTAGATGAAACATTGTCAGTCATTATTATTAATTTTGGACTAGTATTTACTTTCATCTTCATTTTTTATGAAATGAAGCATTGTCAGTCATTATTATTAATGTTGGACTAGTATTTACTTTCATCTTCATTTTTTATTAGATGAAACATTGTCAGTCATTATTATTAATTTTGGACTAGTATTTACTTTCATCTTCATTTTTTATTAAATGAAGCATTGTCAGTCATTATTATTAATGTTGGACTAGTATTTATTTTCATCTTCATTTTTTATTAGATGAAGCATTGTCAGTCATTATTATTCATTTTGGACTAGTATTTACTTTCATCTTCATTTTGTATTAGATGAAACATTGTCAGTCATTATTATTAATTTTGGACTAGTATTTACTTTCATCTTCATTTTTTATTAGATGAAACATTGTCAGTCATTATTATTAATTTTGGACTAGTATTTACTTTCATCTTCATTTTTTATGAAATGAAGCATTGTCAGTCATTATTATTAATGTTGGACTAGTATTTACTTTCATCTTCATTTTTTATTAGATGAAACATTGTCAGTCATTATTATTAATTTTGGACTAGTATTTACTTTCATCTTCATTTTTTATTAAATGAAGCATTGTCAGTCATTATTATTAATGTTGGACTAGTATTTATTTTCATCTTCATTTTTTATTAGATGAAGCATTGTCAGTCATTATTATTCATTTTGGACTAGTATTTACTTTCATCTTCATTTTTTATTAGATGAAACATTGTCAGTCATTATTATTAATTTTGGACTAGTATTTACTTTCATCTTCATTTTTTATTAGATGAAACATTGTCAGTCATTATTATTAATTTTGGACTAGTATTTACTTTCATCTTCATTTTTTATGAAATGAAGCATTGTCAGTCATTATTATTAATGTTGGACTAGTATTTACTTTCATCTTCATTTTTTATTAGATGAAACATTGTCAGTCATTATTATTCATTTTTGACTAGTATTTACTTTCATCTTCATTTTTTATTAGATGAAGCATTGTCAGTCATTATTATTAATGTTGGACTAGTATTTATTTTCATCTTCATTTTGTATTAGATGAAGCATTGTCAGTCATTATTATTCATTTTTGACTAGTATTTACTTTCATCTTCATTTTTTATTAGATGAAGCATTGTCAGTCATTATTATTAATGTTGGACTAGTATTTATTTTCATCTTCATTTTATATTAGATGAAGAATTGTCAGTCATTATTATTAATTTTGGACTAGTATTTACTTTCATCTTCATTTTTTATTAGATGAAACATTGTCAGTCATTATTATTAATTTTGGACTAGTATTTACTTTCATCTTCATTTTTTATTAGATGAAACATTGTCAGTCATTATTATTAATTTTGGACTAGTATTTACTTTCATCTTCATTTTTTATTAAATGAAGCATTGTCAGTCATTATTATTAATGTTGGACTAGTATTTATTTTCATCTTCATTTTTTATTAGATGAAGCATTGTCAGTCATTATTATTAATGTTGGACTAGTATTTATTTTCATCTTAATTTTATATTAGATGAAGCATTGTCAATCATTATTATTCATTTTTGACTAGTATTTACTTTCATCTTCATTTTATATTAGATGAAGCATTGTCGGATTATTATTCATTTTTGACAGTTATTTACTTTATTTTTCTTCATTTTTTATTAGATAACATTGTCAGTCATTTATTATTGGACTTTATATTTACTTTCATCTTCATTTTTTATTAGATGAAGCATTGTCAGTTATTATTAATTTTGGACTATTA
This sequence comes from Ascarosepion bandense, assembly GCA_037127315.1. NCBI lineage: Eukaryota > Metazoa > Mollusca > Cephalopoda > Sepiida > Sepiidae > Ascarosepion > Ascarosepion bandense. Next base: position 2,568,500 of record JBBBDQ010001275.1, on the reverse strand, counting down.
TTTACTTTCATCTTCATTGTTTATTAGGATGAACATTGTCAGTCATTTATTTTATTGTTGGACTAGTATTTATTTTCATTCTTCATTTTTTATTAGATGAAGCATTGTCAGTCATTATTATTAATTTTGGACTAGTATTTACTTTCATCTTCATTTTGTATTAGATGAAGCATTGTCAGTCATTATTATTCATTTTGGACTAGTATTTACTTCATCTTCATTTTATATTAGATGAAGCATTGTCAGTCATTATTATTAATTTTGGACTAGTATTTACTTTCATCTTCATTTTTTATTAGATGAAGCATTGTCAGTCATTATTATTAATGTTGGACTAGTATTTATTTTCATCTTCATTTTTTATTAGATGAAGCATTGTCAGTCATTATTATTAATTTTGGACTAGTATTTACTTTCATCTTCATTTTTTATTAGATGAAGCATTGTCAGCCATTATTATTAATTTTTGACTAATATTTACTTTCATCTTCATTTTTTATTAGATGAAGCATTGTCAGTCATTATTATTCATTTTTGACTAGTATTTACTTTCATCTTCATTTTTTATTAGATGAAGCATTGTCAGCCATTATTATTAATTTTTGACTAATATTTACTTTCATCTTCATTTTTATTAGATGAAGCATTGTCAGTCATTATTATTAATGTTGGACTAGTATTTATTTTCATCTTCATTTTTTATTAGATGAAACATTGTCAGTCATTATTATTAATTTTGGACTAGTATTTACTTTCATCTTCATTTTTTATTAGATGAAACATTGTCAGTCATTATTATTAATTTTGGACTAGTATTTACTTTCATCTTCATTTTTTATTAAATGAAGCATTGTCAGTCATTATTATTAATGTTGGACTAGTATTTATTTTCATCTTCATTTTTTATTAGATGAAGCATTGTCAGTCATTATTATTAATTTTGGACTAGTATTTACTTTCATCTTCATTTTTTATTAGATGAAGCATTGTCAGTCATTATTATTAATTTTGGACTAGTATTTACTTTCATCTTCATTTTTTATTAAATGAAACATTGTCAGTCATTATTATTAATGTTGGACTAGTATTTATTTTCATCTTCATTTTATATTAGATGAAGCATTGTCAGTCATTATTATTCATTTTTGACTAGTATTTACTTTCATCTTCATTTTATATTAGATGAAGCATTGTCGGTCATTATTATTCATTTTTGACTAGTATTTACTTTCATCTTCATTTTTTATTAGATGAAGCATTGTCAGTCATTATTATTAATTTTGGACTAGTATTTACTTTCATCTTCATTTTTTATTAGATGAAGCATTGTCAGCCATTATTATTAATTTTGGACTAGTATTTACTTTCATCTTCATTGTTTATTAGATGAAGCATTGTCAGTCATTATTATTAATGTTGGACTAGTATTTATTTTCATCTTCATTTTTTATTAGATGAAGCATTGTCAGTCATTATTATTAATTTTGGACTAGTATTTACTTTCATCTTCATTTTGTATTAGATGAAGCATTGTCAGTCATTATTATTCATTTTGGACTAGTATTTACTTTCATCTTCATTTTATATTAGATGAAGCATTGTCAGTCATTATTATTAATTTTGGACTAGTATTTACTTTCATCTTCATTTTTTATTAGATGAAGCATTGTCAGTCATTATTATTAATGTTGGACTAGTATTTATTTTCATCTTCATTTTTTATTAGATGAAGCATTGTCAGTCATTATTATTAATTTTGGACTAGTATTTACTTTCATCTTCATTTTTTATTAGATGAAGCATTGTCAGCCATTATTATTAATTTTGGACTAATATTTACTTTCATCTTCATTTTTTATTAGATGAAGCATTGTCAGTCATTATTATTCATTTTTGACTAGTATTTACTTTCATCTTCATTTTGTATTAGATGAAGCATTGTCAGTCATTATTATTAATGTTGGACGAGTATTTACTTTCATCTTCATTTTTTATTAGATGAAGCATTGTCAGTCATTATTATTAATTTTGGACTAGTATTTACTTTCATCTTCATTTTTTATTAGATGAAACATTGTCAGTCATTATTATTAATTTTGGACTAGTATTTACTTTCATCTTCATTTTTTATTAGATGAAACATTGTCAGTCATTATTATTAATTTTGGACTAGTATTTACTTTCATCTTCATTTTTTATTAAATGAAGCATTGTCAGTCATTATTATTAATGTTGGACTAGTATTTATTTTCATCTTCATTTTTTATTAGATGAAGCATTGTCAGTCATTATTATTAATTTTGGACTAGTATTTACTTTCATCTTCATTTTATATTAGATGAAGCATTGTCGGTCATTATTATTCATTTTTGACTAGTATTTACTTTCATCTTCATTTTTTATTAGATGAAGCATTGTCAGTCATTATTATTAATTTTGGACTAGTATTTACTTTCATCTTCATTTTTTATTAGATGAAGCATTGTCAGCCATTATTATTAATTTTGGACTAGTATTTACTTTCATCTTCATTGTTTATTAGATGAAGCATTGTCAGTCATTATTATTAATGTTGGACTAGTATTTATTTTCATCTTCATTTTTTATTAGATGAAGCATTGTCAGTCATTATTATTAATTTTGGACTAGTATTTACTTTCATCTTCATTTTGTATTAGATGAAGCATTGTCAGTCATTATTATTCATTTTGGACTAGTATTTACTTTCATCTTCATTTTATATTAGATGAAGCATTGTCAGTCATTATTATTAATTTTGGACTAGTATTTACTTTCATCTTCATTTTTTATTAGATGAAGCATTGTCAGTCATTATTATTCATTTTTGACTAGTATTTACTTTCATCTTCATTTTATATTAGATGAAGCATTGTCAGTCATTATTATTAATTTTGGACTAGTATTTACTTTCATCTTCATTTTTTATTAGATGAAGCATTGTCAGTCAATTATTATTAATGTTGGACTAGTATTTATTTTCATCTTCATTTTTTATTAGATGAAGCATTGTCAGTCATTATTATTAATTTTGGACTAGTATTTACTTTTCATCTTCATTTTGTATTAGATGAAGCATTGTCAGCCATTATTATTAATTTTTGACTAGTATTTACTTTCATCTTCATTTTTTATTAGATGAAGCATTGTCAGTCATTATTATTAATTTTTGACTAGTATTTACTTTCATCTTCATTTTTTATTAGATGAAGCATTGTCAGTCATTATTATTAATTTTGGACTAGTATTTACTTTCATCTTCATTTTGTATTAGATGAAGCATTGTCAGCCATTATTATTAATTTTTGACTAGTATTTACTTTCATCTTCATTTTTTATTAGATGAAGCATTGTCAGTCATTATTATTAATTTTGCACTAGTATTTACTTTCATCTTCATTTTTTATTAGATGAAGCATTGTCAGTCATTATTATTAATTTTGCACTAGTATTTACTTTCATCTTCATTTTTTATTAGATGAAGCATTGTCAGTCATTATTATTAATGTTGGACTAGTATTTACTTTCATCTTCATTTTTTATTAGATGAAGCATTGTCAGTCATTATTAATTTTTGACTAGTATTTACTTTTGTGAAAACATCACACTACATGTAAATTACTACACCACCCAAATTTCCTTTATATCTGAGAAAACCACAAATTGTTATAACAAATAGTAATGTATTTAAATATATATACAAATAAAGATGAAAGAAAGTTAAATTAGTTGCAAGCAATGTTTGAGGAGAATGAAAATGCTCATTTAAAAAGTTCACAAATTTGAGTCAAGGTAAGAATATGAGATGCACAAATTAAGAGTTGTCTCCCATATACTGCAATGTTTGCTGAAATGAAAATAGATTATAATAACCGTAAAGATATTTTTGTTTGAATGTTCAAGATGTAGTTTACAACAATTAGCATTGAATAGTTCTGTGAATATTTTGAACGATAAAAAGTTTGTTGAATACAAATAGAGTGAATGAATTGATTCTTATTTTCTGATTGCCGTAATTATTAAACACAAAGTTCAACGGTCAATAGATGGTAAGAAGAAATGATAGTCCAAGTTGGATTTTGCAAGTGATTCTCGTGTTTCCTGGGTGAAAAGATGAGTGAGATTCATATTAATGTGGATTCTCTTAGCAGATGGATACTCACTAACTGAAGAAAAGAAAGCCGCTGTACTTATGTGTTATGAGAGAATCAAAACACCTTGGAGAGAGAATTACGTCTCGTGCAGAAATAATTTTTTGGAAGTAAATCAGCCAATCAAGTTACGAGTTTTAGAGAAACATAGAAATCTGATCGAAGCCTAAACTTGCAAAAAACTGCATGAAATTCGACAAGTAAAAGCAACATGATAGATAAATTACCGCCAAACTGCGATTGGTAAAATGTCCTATGATAATTAAGTAGTAATTTTTATCCAATAACATTGTGAGTTTTCATAAAAATTGAAAGAGATTAATGCAAATTTTGGTGAGGGGTACCATACACGTCTATCTTCATTTTTTCAGATGATGAAGCATTGTCTGTCATTATTATTATTCATTTCTGACTTGAATTTACTTTCATCTTCATTTTTACTTGTTTTTTTTTATAACTTTACTCAAGTCATCAATGTGAATATATGACATAAATCAGAAATTAAGGTGTTAGGAAATTTCAACTTGCATTCATTTTGACCAAATTGCACAGAAGTTAATAAGCAATGGATCAAAATCAATGATAATCTTTTTTAATGATAATTATCTCTCAAATATCTAAAATGCAATGTGTGTGCGTGTGACATTTTTCTACATCCCAGTCAGTCAGTTAAGTGCCATACGTGATACGCACTTTGGGCGATTATGTCTCGAAAGAGACATAACTGACTGGGCAGAGCATTATCCCGCAGTAGGTTACCATTGCTTTCTGCAGTAGACTGGTTGCCAGCCAAGGCTATAGAACCCAATCTGTCCTATTATTTAACCCATAACTGGAGGGAAGAGATGGATTAATATCTTTCCTAAGGGTATTTGTGCATAAGTGAATGCAAGGAATTCAACTGGGATTCGAATTCGGCTCCCCGATTTCTCATTCCGAGTCAATATCCACTGCACCACAACGCACATCCAAGTAGATAACTGACAAAGAAAATGGTAAAGAACTTCAGACTAAAATAACGTTTTTATAGATGGAATTATATATATTAAACCTTTTTGAATGATAAAAATTATAGATTTTCGTTTCAATTTTACCCTTCCATTAGCGTCATATATAAAGATAATAGAGATTATAACATACATTGAGAATATATAGCATAGTTATGCACAAATTTACAATAAGAAAGAAATTAGAATTAAATTCTGAAAATCAAAAATTTAAAATTTTATTAAAATATATTTTTGTTGTGCTCTCTTCAAAATTAAAAATTTACTTGAACCAAAAGTTATTTTGTGGTAATTTTATTTGTTACATTAAGCAACAAAAATACACACTATCCTGGGATAAAAAACAAAGACAAAAAAACCTTACCTGAGTTGACTGCCATACATATAAATGAACTTTTTGGTCATCACAGCCACAAGCCAAAATTGCACCTGTTAAGGGACAGATTTCCAAATCAGTAACTGGTTTATATTTTGTTAAAATGCTTTCTTTATAATTTATATTTGTTTTTTTTTTCCAAGAGAAAATTACCAGTTATTTAAACATTTCCATTTAAGTAAAGTAAAATGCTCTTTTTTTATTCATTGTTAATTTATTTAAATCAAATATCTGACTGAACTTTTAATTAACAAGGGATAATATTTCCAATCAAATTTACACACAAATAATGATATTCATGACGATCTCAAAGTTAAGAATTTATGAGCTTCAGTAATTATTGGAATTCACTGCAAGCAAGAAACTTTCTTTTCGTTTCTCAAAAAATAAAAAAGAGAGAGAGAAAGAAAGAAAAAAAAATTCATGACCAACCTGAAGCATTTGCAACAGAAACCAAAGAAACATCAAGAGCAAAACCATTCTTAAATGACAGTGTTTGGATGTTTTCAAAATCTGGCAAAAATATAAAATAAACAAAATAAATAAAATACAAGTGTATTATGGGATTGCTGCTTTATTTCAATATTTTAGTTGTAGTATTTTTATACTTATAATGTAAAGATTCTAAAAAAACATTATTTTCTTTCTTTTTTTTATTGTAAAAAATTCCTTGTAAATAACTCAAATATAATTTGCTATTAGAAAACATAATTAATTCCCTGATTTTTGTAATTTTTCATTTTGAGGGTGGGAGTTGTCATGAGGCAAGCTAAAAAAACTTTGATTTAAAATTTATAATTTCATAAGAATGTGAAGATTTAATTAGAAAAAACAAACGATTTTTGCTTCAAAATTTATGATTTCTTTGGATGACTATTTTTATTAAGTAACTTTACATGATTTGGGGTGAATTAACAAAAAGAGGTGACACTGAAATAACCTTTAAGAATTCTAACAAGTATTTTTAAAGTGAAATTACAACAGGCACTACTTTTTGTCATCTTTTTGTCATCTCTCCCATAAATCTTGTCATTAAATTGGATGATACATATCAGGCATCCATCAAGAATCAATGATGACTCAGTTTAGCATAAATTGATTTCACATGGCCTACGTATTGATTCATTTCGACAAGTGTGTCCTATTGTAAGCTTTAAAGCCAAAATTTGAAGCATAGATTTTACCACCAATGAGGCATTCTACTCTTTTTTTTTGGGGGGGTGGGGGGAGCACCATATATCCATGCTGCTTTCTTTTGAAACCTGGAATTTTCAAATTGAATGATATATAAGAAAAGAAATAACAAATAAGAATGAACAACTCCACTTGCTTGAGTAACTTCTGCAAAAAAACATAATTCTTACGACTGATGGGTTTGAAAATAAAAAAAAAAGAAGAAAAACTCAAGATTACCTTTTAGAATTTGAGTAGATATTGTTGAGTCTTTATAAAAATTATGTTCTCTCCCTGCCCCACAGTAAATATACTTACCTTCAGAATTCAGACGATGCCACACAATGACTGTAGAATCAGCTGAAGACGTCACCATAAGAGTATGAACTCCGTCATTTGGTGTTTTATTTTCTATTTCCAAGTTGGGAACTTCCAAAGCATCCACAACAGTAACTGATCCATTATGGCCAGAGAGAACTTGAGATAAAACATACTGCAAGAATAATATAGGCATTTTATTTTCATTTGGGAGTAATTTTGTGTGAATGTCTTTTTATTATTCCCTTAAATAGAGAGATTTTTTTTTAATTGTAGAGTTTATTGCAAACTTTGTCAAATTTGGTTTGTTAGGCAGTTCTGCTGTTTATTGACATTTAACTATGCCTACACACAACATCAATTTTTTCAAATAATAAAATTCTTTAAAAAACAAAAACAAACTATCTTATGTTTATTTTTTTGTTTATTTACAAGGTTAAATTTGGACAGGCATACTCTTAAATCTTCCAAGAATTCTAGCCATAAACTATTTTCGTTTTTAATATTTCTTTTTTGCTGAAAAGCTTCCTTCACAGAAACATAACATTGAGAATGGCACAAATATTTCTATCTTTTGTTTTTAATCATTTCATTGCAAGTAAGGTTATAAAGACATTGAATTGAAAAGGTTTACTGAGTTTGAGAGAATTTCAGAAAAAGAAAACCATTATTAACGAGAGAGAACAGCAAAAAAAAAAATTAAGATTACAGAAGACAATGATTGACATCGCATTTAAATTTTTGATGATCAAACTTGACTGGGAAGTAAGAAGCCAGAAGGGAGTTCCACAAGTGAGAAGTGCAAGAGAAGGAACTGTTAGCACAACGGTTACATCAGGCCATTTCAATTGTAAAATGATGAGACCTTGCTGCTAATCTAGTACTGCACTTAAATTCATAAAGTCTAGGTACCATAGAGGAAAGTTCATCAGAACAATTATCATGAAAGTATTCTTAGGGAAGGTTACATCTTGCCATTTCAAGTGTAAAACGATGAGACCTTGCTGCTAATCTAGTCAGTCAGTCAGTTAAGTACCATACGTGATACACGCTTGGGCGATCATGTCTCGAAAGAGACGTGACTGACTGGGCAGAAGATTATCCCGCAGTAGGTTGCCATTGATTTCTGCGGTAGACTGGTTGCCGACCAAGGCTATAGAACCCACTCTGTCCTGCTATTTAACCCATAACTGGAAGGAAGAGACGGATTAATACCTTTCCCAATACAATGGATTCAGCTGGAATTTGAACTCGGCTCCCCGATTTCTCGCTCCGAGCCGATAGTACTGTGCTTAAATTCATAAAGTCTAGGTACCATAGAGGAAAGTTCATGAGAACAATTATCATGAAAGTATTCTTAGGGAAGGTTACATCTAGCCATTTCAAGTGTAAAATGATGAGACCTTGCCACCAATCTAGTACTGCACTTAAATTCATAAAGTCTAGGTACCATAGAGGAAAGTTCATGAGAACAATTATCATGAAAGTATTCTTAGGGAAGGTTACATCTAGCCATTTCAAATGTAAAATGATGAGACCTTGCCACCAATCTAGTACTTCATAATTCATAAAATCTAGGTACCATAGAGGAAAGTTCATGAGAACAATTATCATGACATTGTTTTTGTAATATTTTGAAATTCACCATTAGGGGATAACAAAAATGACATAATATCTGCTATTGAATAAATTAACAGAAGAAATATCTGGATTGCAATTAACACTTATGTATAAGTTTATTTATGATAACAATGATATACTCGTATAATCACTTTAAAGGTATCTTAATTTTAATAACTACACCTATTGAGACTTGGAATGCTTTCAAAAATAATTTAATTAATGACCTTCAAAAATTTTCATGTCATGCCTACAATCCTGTCACTGTGCACTGGGTGAAAATCAGAGGGCTATAGAGTGGAAAGTAATCCATATACCACAAGGCCACATAAACACATTTGAGCTCCATCAAGTTTAGAAAGTGAAATAATGTCAGTTTTAAATAAATTCCCAAATCTACGTAAAAAAACATTTATATAAATGGTTTTTAAAATAGGTATTTTCAAGTCATATTGTATTTAGATTTAGATGAGAGGTTTTGGGTTTTGCAGTCTGGAAATTTCTGTCACAAAGTTAAATTGATTCCATTAAATAAATCAATCTACAGGTTACAAAAGAAATAATTTCAAATATTTACGAAACTAAGATACTGAAGCACACGATACACAGTCTCATGTAGAAACTCATGAATTTCATTACAGTAAAATAAATAGATACTATATGTTTGGTGGTGTGAGCTGATAAAGTTTGCAGCCACACTAGGTTTGCCATTGTCGGTGAAAATTTGACAAGCAATAAGGCAAGATGTCTGCAGATGGTGTTGAGAAAACTCTTTGAATTAAGCAAAAAAAATTGTTATTGGGTGCAAAAATTTTCACATTTAAGATCATTCTAAAATACTCAGTTGAAAATGTTCACATGATTTGCAATACCAGCAATAACCATCTATTGCATCTTGATAAACATTTAACCCAAATGTTTGGCAGCAATGGAGGTTCTTTTGAAGGAGCTGTTGTCATGTTAACCAATGTAGCAGTTATAGGCTCCCAAAGACAATTGCCAAGTGCCAATAAGCACAGATTTTCTTGCAAAATATCTTCTCATGATAATTCATTCGGATAGATGACTGGCCATGTCACATGGTCAGTCATTAAATAGTTTATTTTATTCTGCTTAATTGAAGGAATGCATAAAAATTTATATATCATATTCTCCCATACATACATTTTTCCTTAATATTGTTCTTGATACATAAAAAACACACATATATATATAGTTTCTAAACATATACTGTTAAATATAAGAGACAGTGAATGTCTATTATGTTTAATCATGAGCCGTTCTAAACGTCATATTTTGGATTTAATTTCAGTTGAAAATAAAGATAAATTTTCCAACATTTGGATAATTTTTTATTAAGTTGGCTCTAAGCTTTCGGCTCACATGAGCCATCTTCAGAGAGGTTATAAGGATGGTAACATAATAACATCCACCATCAGTGACAATTTTATCTTGTGTTGACATAAAACTCCGCTAAGCAACAGTAATAGTTACCAAAAATAACAAACGCAGTTCGCAAATTTGCAATGCAGTTCTATGATGTCACACCACGTGATAGCACGAAATGACAACAGAACCATATCTTTAAATGCAATGTAATGTGTTATGACCAGATTTAAACGTGATTTTATTAAGTGTGGGTTGTTTGGATTTAATGTAGATGGCCTCTAATATTTGAAAGTTCTTTTTACAGTATTATTGTATTGTTGACTAAAATCTGTCTGATATTACCTACATGGTTATGTTTTTATTGTACTCTGATCAGAAAGGTGACAGGTAAGACTTACCTGTCACCTTATATATGGTGTGTGTATATATATATATATATAGATAGATATGTTTATTATACATGCCGTATAAGGATGTATGCACACACTGAAACTCTGTAAGAATCTGCAATTAGAAGTCTGTAAAAAATTCATCACAAATCATTAAACAGTAAATATTTTAATAAATATTTGCCAAATTATTCTTCTTACAACCACCTTCTGTTAAATGCAGGAAATAAAAAGCTCACCTGGTTATTTTTGCATCTCCATAACATTGCTGTTTTATCCACAGATCCCGAAACAATTTCATTTTCTGAACCTAACAAAATTAAATCCAAAATAAAAGAGTCAGAAAACAGCAATCCTTAAGGAGTGTTAAGAATGCCACTTTCATTCCATATTGGAACTTAGGACTTATTTTTATAAATATGGAGGCTTATTGTGTGCATGCATACACACATACACCAAAACAAAAAATACAACTTTTAGCAAAAAACAATATTAGTGAAAAAAAACAAGTGGGGGTTGAATGAATAAAAAGCATTCAATACAATTTTAATAAAATGAAAAATGTAAAACAATTACAGACAAAATATTTAGAAGACCAACCTCCCTACCAATTAGGTATCAACAGGCAGTCAATTTTACTGCCTGACAATACCTGATTGGTAAAAACCAAATTAGCAGGAACGTTGGTTTTCTGAATATTTTGTCATATACTGGATGCAATGGATAAATTATGCAAAAATTAAAACAAAGATGTCTCATTTTTACAGATATATTTATTAAAATTACACAAAAACAGCTTGAAATATTAATGAATAAACTTATTCAATTAAACTGCAATTGGCTTCAACTGCAGCCTCCAGACATCTGAATCTCCTGCAACTCTTTTGGATGGTCTCTTTAAGTTGGCGAATGCTGCCATAATGCCTTCAGTTCATCTTTGGCATTATGAGTTTTGTTGTCTCTTGCTTGACTGCACCCCACACACAATTATCAAGGATGGGGGGGGGTGCAGTCTGGAGAGTTAGGTGGCCAGATGTAAGGGGGTGATGTTGTCACAGAAATTGTCTGACAGCCATGACTGTGTCCTCCTGTTTTTGTGGCATGGTGCAGAGTCCTGTTACCAGACATAGGATCTTCTGGCAGCCAACCTCTTAACCCAGGGCAGCACAACCTCTTTGAGGCACTTAATGTAGGGCTCTGGGCTGAGTCTGAGGCCCTCACCAAACAAATTCAGGAGTTATTTTCTAATCAGAACGATCAGAGCGGGCGGGGTTTTTTGAGTTTTTGTGTCCTTGTAATCCCCATTAGACTCATCTAACTCCTTCCAAATCGTCTGCCCTGTCCTCAGACTGACACCCAAACAAACTAAAATGTTCATAGTGGAGCTTCTGGTGCGAATGCCAAGCAGGAAAGCATACTGTTTCCAAATTTTTGGTAGAGTGAATTGCATCATGGTGCTCATTTTCTCATAGACAGTGCCTAACTAACCCAACTGTACCAGGCAGTCAACAAAATCAAAAATTAAACACTGCCTATGCACAAAATTAAAAATATAAAATGGCGACAATTTACTCATCGCACCCTGTACGAGAGTGCGCACACAAACGTGTGTGTGTGTGCTAAGATAAGGAACAAATAGGAAATTTTTATAGACTTAGGTTTCATTTTTATCAAAGCTTAATTGGAGAAGGAGACATGAAGGAGAAAAAGAAAATTTTGCTATTTTTAAATTTTGTCGTTTGTTTTCTATTGGTTAATAGATTTTTAATTAGTTTCCAGGAGCTTAAAATAATCATAATCTAATAGAGAAATAGTAAAAGTTTTTATCATATGAAATACATCACTTTTAACTGTAAATTTAGTCAAAATTTTATTAAGGATTTTCGTAGACAAAATATCCGCAAGAATTATCGTAAAGGGAGGTAACTAATGAATGGCTTTTCTACTTAATTCCCTGCTTTATTCAAAGATTAAGAAAAAAAAGTTATTGATATAAAACAAGATGTTCATCAAAAAACATTTATAATTTCTATACTTCACCATTACAGGATTTTAGTTGTTATTATAATTAAGAAAAATAAAAGAAAACACATTTTGTTAATCAAATGTTGATACATACAACCAATTATTACTTTCCCTTTTCTTTCATACAAAAAATATAAGTGCGTATCTGTCTGTCCGATATAAACTCAGAAAATACTAACTAGATGGATGCTTAACAAAATTCGCAAGCATGTTGGTGATGTAAAGTCAAACTTGGCCAACGATGTTGGTCATGGCAAGTCGAAGATAAAGTCATTAAAATTATGTCTTCCAAAGTTAAAAAAATAGTGTCGCAAGGGAAACAAATCCACTTTTTACAGTAAACTAATGCGTGGTTACTTCCCCTTAATACATTTTTTATTAGACATTTTAATATATTGCACAAAATGTCTGCCGACATCTCTGCCAATTATAAATAAATACCACTCACTAATTTTTCTTACACACGTACCATGGCGTAATGGGTAATGAGCATAACAAGCAGATCATTATTTAAGTGCCCCAAAATAAGCTATACCTAAGTTAAAAATCAACCCCCCCCCTATTAAATAAATGTTTTTTGAAAGCTATTTAGTTTTAATTTCAAACTAATAGATTAAATATTCCCAATGAACAATTGATGGAAATCTTTTTTTTATCTCATCAGTAAAAATCAATAAATTTGACATTGACAGATCTGTCAACACAATGTTACCTTTTTTTTTAAAAAAAAAATCTTTCAAAAATATAATATACTTTATAGTATAGTAGAAAAGCAATTTTTTTAAATATGGAGGGGTTGTTTGTTTTTTTTATTACATGTTGAGTGACTGACAGCCCAATATCTGGGAAAATTAACTAAGACAGAGCTGATAGAAATTATGTGATGTATATGTGTACACTATGTTTTTTTCTTTTTTTTAATAATCTTAAAAAGAAAGTAAGCTGGTATTTTAAGCAACCTAATATTTAATTTTTTATACTTTTGCCTTACTTATGAGGACACTTGTTAAGAAAATGTTGGAAATTTACCACCAAATTTTAAATTTATTAGATATCTCTCAGAATTTGTCTATACTTATGAAATGAGGTATTATTTACATTTTTCAGACTGTTGTCCTCATCTTCATTGGCATGTTTACAACATTTTGGCCTTTGTTTGTGCTTTCTTTAGGTGTTTGGAATTTCAAAAGGAACACTTTATTTTGACCACTGGTGTTTATCATTCTCATTTCATTTGCAGTGCCACTTCTGGAAACCATGCAGTTATCTCCCTTTAACTCAACACTCGAAGTAATTTGTTCACCACTGCTCTAGCCTGGTATTTAACTAATACAAGTCACTGGAACTAACCAACATCCATTGGGCCATGTGTCCTTGAGGACATCAGTGTATGAATTTCTGGGACTTGTAAGCCTAATGTCTCAGTAACTATTTTTTACCAGAGCTCATATTGCTATCTTTGCTGCTAATGAATTTCTCGAGCACTCCATATTACTGGTTTTCGTATTATATTCATTTCGGTAAATTTTCGTTTTAGGTACCGACGGCTTTTCCCCCCCTTCAAATTTATCCAAAATAGCATTATTTCTGTGCAAATGTATATGCTGAACTCAAATCAACAATTAGTTATTGAAGAAACTTACCATTTTTGCTTTGAAAAAGCATAAAAAAAATGAACTATATCTCGCACTTTTTCTCTCCCGTAACTCTCACGAAGTCATGTAATTAACTGCAGAATGACATTCTACGTAGGCAATCATTTTGGTCGAATTTCGTCCTTTACTTAAAAACTTCCGGCAATGTACTTCCTGTTTTGAGAGCAATAAGCGTAGAAATACAATATCGCATTACTTTCATTACTGGAAGTACATCGCCGGAAGTATCAGTAAATGAAGAAAAAAAAATCGACAAAAAATCTGCCAAAATTCGATAACAGTCCGTCATTCTGCAGTTAATTACATGACTTTGTGAGAGTTGCGAGAGAGAAAAAGTGCGAGATATAGTTTTTTTTTTTTATGGACATTTAGATAAAAAAAGGTAGGTTTCTTCAATAACTAATTGTTGATTTGAGTTCAGCATATACATTTGCACAGAAATAATGCTATTTTGAATAAATTTGAAGGGGAAAAGGGACTTAAAACGAAAATTTACCTTCATTTCTATGCTTGGCTGGCCTAAGAGATTTTTGTGGCATAGCATATATGCTGCTTCCTTAAGTTTGCGTCATTTATCAATCATGTTCTTACCAATTATTTCAGCTTCATCCCATAGGGAGTGGAAATCCCCTTTCTCTCTCCATATGTGGTCAGCTATGCCTGATTTTTCTATCTCCCCCTCATGTTACGGCCTTGCTATGTTCTTGCATCTTTACCTTAAGAGAGCGGCCCGTTGTTCCTTTATATTTCTTTTCACAGCCACATGGAATGACGTAAACACAGTCCTTAGTCACGTTCTCTTCTATGAGAGGTCTTACTCAGGAGTGGTATCTGCAAAGTGCAAAATCATTTTTGAAGGTTGGTCTGATGTTATATGAACCACAGTTCCTTTGTATTTTCTCCAATAACCCCTTCACATAGGGTAGACAGACCGAGACTATTTTCTGAGAGTTGTTATCCTCATGCACCCTCCTTTCCATGTTCGTTGAAGCTGTTGTCATGTACCTTGGGTAGTTGTTACATTGTAAGGTACTGCATATACTAACCATTTCCTGTTCATGTCTCTAGGTTGCTCAATGTTGCAAGCAGTGGACGGTCATTTCCTTTACATTGTATGGGTGGTGGGAGTTGAAGTTGTGGTATTGTCTGGTGAATGTTGACTTGCGGTACACAAATTATCTCTGTCCGAGGTATTAGCATATTCAGGAATGCTAGTTTGTTATTGTTCTCTTTTTCCATTGTGATAAAATAGAAATATTTTTAAAAACATATTTTTATTCATTTCTGAATAAGTCCTGAAAGTTTCATTAATATCCAACAATTATCTGATATTTTAAAGAACTTGCAAATTAAGGTGCTTGTCACCACAGAAAGCTTAAATTTCTTGTACAACTTCAATATCCTGTTTTGACAGGTAAAAAAAAAAATTAACTAAATTTTCCAAAACTTCTCTAAAGAATAGAAAAATAATGTTTACATAAAAACTCCTTTAATCTTTCCTGTTAATAATGATGCAAAAAATTTTGATAAATTTTTTTTTATTATGTTTGGGGCATTTTAGATGTACCTACATGTCTTTGTGTGAAATGAAAGTAAAATTGGATAAAATAAATTGCATAAATGAAGCTATATTGTCAATATTTATTCTCTGTATAAATACAAAAAGAAACCATCCATCACCTCCCAATCCTTCATACACCACAATACCACAAACTTACAAGGGACACCTAAAAAAGTGGGGGAATAACCCATGACAATAAAAATGTATTTATATACAATATAATTTAAAACATTTAATGAAAGATGAAATGATGGGAGGGGGATGAACCCAAAAACCAAACTAAAAATACAACAAATTTTTAAACTAAAATAATAAACCATGTTAGTAAGACCTGTCCATCCCAGAAAAAGAGTGGCCGCTGTATTCCGCCAAACGGTGAAATCAAGAAGCACACTCGCTAAGGGAGTGGGAGTGGGAGTGGGAGGGGGTAAAAAATGAAGCTATATTGTCTGTTGCATGTCAGACATTATCTTCAAAGAGTTTTTCTAACAATTAAAATATTAATCAATGGATTAAAAATAAGAAAACTACGTGAATATGCAAATTTATATCCCCTTAAAAATAAAATGCACTTCAAGAGAGAAATGAACACTTGGATTACAAACCTTCATTTGTCCTGATCCACCGTACACAGTTCACTTTGGCTGTGTGGCCTTTTAAGGTACACAAAATGGAACCAGACACTTTTTCTTCCGAATTAGAAATCTACAATAAGAACGAAAACATATTTGAAAGACTTTTATAAATTTGTAACATTTAATCTTTATTAAGCACCATCAGAAATTTTGAGAAATCAAATAATGCTGATTTGATCATATTTTCCTCGTTACAACTCAGAAGTTCATGCACAACACAATCTTCAGGTGCTGAATTGAAACTGATTGCTATGTGCTACTGGTCAAGAAAAAAATGTATATTTATTAATATATAGTTTATAGAGCTCTATTGCATCGAGGACTATAAACAACAACATTCAATGTGCAATATATACACACACACACACACACAAGGTGTCCATAAAGTCCGTGTGCACTTTAAAAAATTTATAACTTTATTTGTGTTTGTGATAGAAATAATGTGTAAAAACGATTATAAAGTTTAATGTTTCAACAAGATGGAGCTCCTTGTCACTTTACTCTGTGTGTTAGTTTCTAAATCAGGAATTTTCTAACAGATGGATCAGAAGAGGCGGACCATTTTATTGGCCTCCACGTTCGCCAGATTTAACTCCATTAGATTTTTTTTTATTGGGACATGTGCAAACAATTGTGCATGCAACCAAACCTATTTCATTAGAAGATTTGAAAGCTAAAATAACTAATGTGATTTCAGGCATTACTATTAATCAGTTGGCAAATGTTTTCCGTGAACTGCAAAATCGTATTACCATTTGTATTTCTAATGATGGAGGACATGTGGAAACATAAATAAAGCTTCAATAAAACCTTAAAAAATATAGATTTACTTCTTTATAATCCTTTTTACAAATTATTTCTATTCCAAATACAAATAAAGTTATAAACTTTTACTACACAATCATGAAAAAAAAAGGTTTAAAGACAAAGTTTGCACATTAAGTTCCTTTTGTGAGCCTATTAATAATGCAGAATGAAAATTTCTGATCAAAAAAGTTAAAAGTACCAGTAAAAAATGGGGGCGGGTAACAACTTTGGGGGAAAAAAAACAAGAGAAAACAATACAAGGCAACATTAAAAAAGGAGGGGGCAAAAAATGTGCAACAAAGGTTTTTTTTCTTTTTTGTATCTACTGACCCGAACTCTATTTATTTTAAAAATTAGGCTCGTTTCTACTTCACTATTTCGGACTCGGAGTGTGAGAGCTTGAGATCACATCTCTTATTGTTCAGCATAAATGAGAAAGTAATTTCCATAAACTGGAAATGAATTCTTCAAGTTTTGGCGGGTTTTAACCGCTAAGAGGAAAAAAATATACAATTTTAACAATTTTTGCACAAACCATCTGACCTTTATAAAAAAAAATACACTTCTCTCAAAAAACGTGTATAAAAAAAGACGATAAATTAAATACATTTATTATACGAGGCTAACATTTTTAAATAATAACAAATATTTTTTTCATAATAATTGTTAAAATAGTGTATATACCATTTTGTTATTTTTTTTTTTTAAGAAAAATTTTTGTTGCATCATATTGGCTATGAATGAACAAATATAACGATTAACGAAGTTTACATCTTCGTACAGTAAAAAGCCTTTCATTTTTCAGACATCTTTTTTTTTATCGGTACGTAAAAATGATAACTATTTTTTTTCTGCACGTCCATAATAACTAAGTCAAAACTCAAATTCCATAAGACGAGAAAACCTGATATATTTTCTTTCAGTTTGGTTTCGCTACGCAACCAATTCAATTAATTATTTCAATTTCCAATACTAACAACTGAACTAATTACGTTTTTATTTAATCTATAGACATTAAAGAAAAGAATTAACGTACTTGCGGTTGGTAAATAGCCACTGAATTACAAGATCCGTAACAAACTAAACCATTTTTGCCCCAATCTGCTGCATGCGGAGAATTATTACAACCACAGCTAATGTAACATGTGCTTACATCCACCATATTGGATAACTTCTACAAGGAACGGTGTTTACAGAAATATTACACCTAATAATTATTGTTCCGGTGTGAATGATAAAAGCGCAGTTAATCTTTTTAAAGTCAATTGTAAATTGTGTTATGACTTCGTAAAAAATATTGTGTGTAAATTTGCTATACTCAATGCAAATATTTAGGATTTGGAATGTGTTGCTTGACCATCATTCTTACGTAGCAGAAGACGCCAACACAAGAATTGTTTTGGTTTGGTTTGGTGTTTGGTACTTTTGGATTGGACATGGCAAACAGTGGTCCAGAATTGCTGATGGATACCGTTAATAGACCATTTTAGTGGACATTCATTGTTACTTCTGCTTTCGGATCCACCACCCCCCAAAGATTAAAAGTCAAGAGGATGAGGGACTTTAAACTGACAACACCAGTCAAGAAAATAACTCACTTACATCCACACACATAATCCATCAAAAACACCATGGGGCATTTCAACGTGGTGTAGCAAGCTTGTCTTCCTAGAGATCAATTACAACTGAATAGTGAATTCGATTCTCACTGGGTGTCCCACACTTTCGTCTTTGTGTCACATCATATCTAATCTATGCTTAGAAAATTACCATGAAAAAAAAAATTAAAAGGTATAACATAAACAACATCTGAATCCAGGTAAAAAAAAAAAAAAGTGACAGAAAAATAAATGTCAAAGGACAACGATAACACTGTTTCTGCAGCTTTATTTAATAGAAAATCTTTTTAACCCTAACTTTAGTATTTCTACTAACCCTACCCCTAATTCTAAAGCATGAATAGTGGAAATATTTAGATCTCAGTGCTGGGTAGTGGATGAACAATACTTGAATTTAGTGGAAAATAATATTTGCTCCTTCTACCATGGGAATTATTGACACTGACAAGCATGGTTCAAAAAATCGTCTCCAATGGATTCATCAGGTCACTCGTGAAACCAAATTGTGATGTTTTTTTCCTTTGGTTATTTTTTCTTTTCTCTTTTTTTTTTTTTTTTTTTTTTTTTTTTTTTTGCCTAGACAAATTTGTGACTTTGTTTTCCTGGGATTTTTTTTCCTGCCCATGTAACATCCAAGCTCTCAAAAATTAAAGGGTAAAATCAAATTTCTGTCATAAACATTGACAGCTTGATGTTTAGGAAAAATTAAGTAAGGGAGACACAACTGACAGAAATTACTTAATCAACACAATGTATATGTTTTTTTTAATTTTTATTTTCTTTTAATACCAAGTAATCTTAAAAATCTTCAGGACCAAGAATGTTCCACCAGTCCTCCAGGTTTGGGGGTTGGGTGCAGGGCTAACAACCCTGCCCCATAAAAACAGTTTGTTACAGAAACAGCCACAAAAAGTTGCTGTCCTATGCACCATTGGGTGTGATGGATAAATGATGATGATGATGAATCTTTAAAAAAATTAAGAAAATATTTTAAGCAATCTTATATTTTATGTACATTGCAGTGCAATGGATATCAACTTGAAATGAGAAATCGGAGAGCCGAGTTCGAATTCCAGTTGAATTCGTTGCATTCACTTATGCACAAATATATTTGGAAAAGGTGTTAATTTGTTTCTTCTCCCTCCAGTTGAGGGTTAAAGGGCAGGACACATTGGGTTCTAGAGCCTTGGTCGGCAAACAGTCTACCACAGAAAGTAATTGCAACCTAATGTGGGAAAATCTTCTGCCCAATCAGTCATGTCTCGAAAGAGACATGATCGCCCAATCATGTATCACATACGGCACTTAACTGACTGAATATTTTATTAGATTTTTAGATACTTTGGGATTGGTTTCAGAGAAAGAAAGTAGGGAACATAAAAGTGTTTAATGTCTCCTGTCAACACCTCATAAATAATGGACTATTCCATTTCGGTCAGAAAAACAAGACTATGCTACTTGGTTTCAGTGAGAAAATAGATGAAAGAAGAAAGGGAACATACAAATGTTTAATGTCACCTGCCAATACGTCATAAATAATGGATTATTCCGTTTTGGTTGGATAGAAAAACAAGACTATGTTACTGGGTTTCAGTGAGAAAATGAAAGAAAGAAGGCAAGATAGAAGTGTTCAATGGCTGTTTCAGCGAAATTAAAAAACATTGCCAATTTCAAATCTTTTCATTTATACTCCCTTACTTCTTAAGATAACGACCAGCATTCATATTTATGATTGTTATTCCAATATCTTGTTAAAGTTGTTAAGCTCAAATATTTAAAGATGCAATAGGGGAATTTCTATAGATATTTTATTATCCTAGAACTCTGCATATATTGGCAGAGTTGCTCGTCTCCTAGACTGGTTGCTAATGAAGGCTATAAAGGCCAGTTTGCTTGGCTATTTCATCTATAGCTCAAATGATAACAATATTTTACACAAATGGAAATGACAAGGACAAGGTGTAAGGAAATTTTTTTTCACCCCCAAGCAAGGTAATAAAGCCACTAAGACACAAGGGGTTATTGGATGTAGAAGAATTAGAAAACAGAAGCATTATCATCTAGCTCATACTCCTCCCTGGTCTTTTGAACAGGAGTAGAAGTTTATCACTTGTTTCCTGTTTAGGATTTGGTTTCTGGTTCATTCTAATATCTTTCAGCTCTATACTCCTAACATTTGTCTTTTTCTATGCTAATATAATTCTGCACAATAATCCTCAACCTCGAGTGGCTCTTGAGTCTTGTAGTGGATGAATATTAGTAACAAAAATAACAAAGGAGTGACAACAATAGAATAGTAATCAGGAAGACAGCTGGGAGCGAGCAGCATTGCATTTAAATGTTTGAAGATAAAGGGGGCTGGGAAGTATGGAGCTGGAAGGGAGTTCCACAAGCAAGAAATGTGTGAAATAAAATAAATTTCAACAAGGCAATATTGTGTATTCTTTTCTTTATATAACTGAGAAACAAGAAAGAGAAAATGCATTAGTCTGCATGTAAAATAAAGACAACATTAAAAGTTAGGAATTGTGTGGGTAATGCACAAACACGTGTGTGTATGAAAAAGTTCAGTTACGAAAGAAAGATATTGGCATATTTGTGAACAAGGTCCCACTGGAGTTACTACTACTGTACACTAAAAGGAAAAGAGGAAAAGAGGACGAAGACAGGAAGTGTCCTGTTTTTATATATTCTTGATCGTGCCATCTAATGGCTACTTGGCAAAACTAGCAAAGCTATATCGGAATAACACACACAGTTATCCTTGCAATAAACTAGGTCCCTAAAACTTTCTGTTTAGCTTTGAGGTATGAACACTCCACGCTCATAAAACAAAAAATCTTCAGCATTATATTGTAAAATCATTGAACAGAATATAAATAAACTTCTTACAGTTTAAGTAAAATGATTAATGGTATTCAGGGGTTGCAAGAGTAGATACTCAATAATATAATATGAAAATAGAAGTGTTCAAGAGTATTAATATGTTGTGCAGTCATTTTGTATTTCATTATTGTATAGATAATTTTGTAACCATAAGCATATATATATATGCCCTTATCAAATAAGAATAGCTGATTCCAAATATGCGTCTATGTATATGGTGTATATATGTATGCGTTTATATTTGTGTATATATATCATGTGTATATATGCCCCAACACCCTTACTGTAATCTTCTGAAACATGGACAATATACTATCTAAATCTATCTAAATCTAGTGTATGTGTGTGTGTGTGTGTGTGTGTGTGTGTGTGTGTGTGTGTGTGTCCGTTACCTATAGACTCTGAAATGGCTGAAGTAATTTTCTTGAAAATTTACACAGTTGTACTATAAGTGTCTGCGAGTGTTCTTAGCTAGGTTTCGTGTTGAGATACCCCCGATAAATATCAAAAATCGATAATAAAAAAAAATGGGTTATAGAAGGAGTGGTCCGATTTTAATCAAATTTGATACACTCATAGACAAAGACATAAGAAACGATATTCAGAAGTTTCAAGGTTCTTACAATAGTGCAGAAAATCAATAATATATATATATATATATATATATATATATATATAAAAGGTAAGATGTTTGTGTGTGTGTCTATTTATCTGCCTGTATTTCAGTCATTATCCTTTCAGAATTTGCCATTTCACACACAAGGGAACATGTACAGGAATCAGAGCCATTGCAAAGTTCCAGCTTGGAACTGGCAGCTGAAAGGATAGAAAATGATCATCAACCCTATTGAATGCCTTGGACTGATCTAAATTGATCAATGTGGCTTCACTGTCAATTTTCTCAAGGAACAAGCATATCAAATGAAGGTTGTCATGAATAGTCCTACCCTTCACAGCACAAGTCTGTTCAAAGCCAACCACCAAACTAGAGAGGACAGATGGCTAACACACCAAATGGCTAGCTAACATCTTGGTTAAAATCTTTAACTCTGTGTTTAACATCATTAAAGGCCAAAAGTTACCTACCCCATCCCCACCATTCTTGTCCTTGCCTAGAAACTTGATCCCACCTCAGGTGAAGCATTGCGGTATAGACTCCTGCTTCACCTAGTAGTTGTAAACCAGTTCAAATAAAGAAACAAAAACAGGCAACTGCTTCAAGTATAGCTTGAAAGATAGATCATCTAATCCCAGAGTTTTATTCTGCCTAACCATCTTCAGCGTTCCTCGGATTTCAGACTCTGTAACAGGAGACTTGTACCCAGTCACTTCATCCACCTTAAGGTGTGAAAAGTTGGCCAAATAGATGTTGGAGTGAGGAAGACACTGACCAGGCTCCCTGGTGAATAGATCCTGAAACTAATCACGAAAAGTCTCACATATGACCGCATTTGTAGTCCTGGTTTACAATGTGACACATGCGATATATATAATGGACACATTTATAACTTCCTCTGCATGCAGTTCAGTGGGTATATTTGTTGCCTCAGAAGACATTTCTTGAACCGAGCTATAACTACAAGAGTTTGATCCTTTTTGATAAGCAAGGAGAACACATAAAAAAAAAAGATGATACAACTGACACTTTAGATATTTCTGAGTGGGTTTTATGTCATACATGGCATCCGTATGAAAGCCTCAATCTAATGAAGCTGTAATGAGTCCCAATAAAAATAAAATATATAAACAGCAAAAATAAAAAGAATTAAAACTAAAATAAAACTTTTTGGCTTTCCTTTAAAACCCTTATCTCTTTCTTTCTCTCTCTCTCTCCCTGAAATTCTCTTTCTTTCTTTCTTTCTTTCTTTCTTTCTTTCTCTATTTCTTTCTATTTCTTTCTCTCTATCCCTGAACTTCTCTTTCTTTACTTTCTCTCTCTTTCTCTCTCTCTCTCTCTGAAAAGCTCTTTCTATACTTTTTCTTTCTTTCTTTCTTTCTTTCTTTCTTTCTTTCTTTCTCTGAACTTCTCTTTCTTTCTATTTCTCTCTCTTTCTCTCTCTCTCTCTGAAATTCTCTTTCAATACTTTCTCTTTCTTTCTTTCTTTCTTTCTTTCTTTCTAGCCTTGAACTTCTCTTTCTATACTTTCTCTCTCTTTCTCTCTCTTTCTCTCTCTCTCTCTGAAATTCTCTTTCTATTTTTCTCTCTTTCTTTCTATTTTTCTCTCTTTCTTTCTATTTCTTTCTATCCCTGAACTTTTCTCTCTTTCTTTCTATTTCTCTCTCTCTCTAAACTTTTCTTTCTGTACTTCTTTGTCAACTAACAAAACGGCAACCCTCAAACAAAAAGAGGAAGAAGAAGAAAAGACTGAACCTGTCTGAAAGATTATTTGTAATTTGGAAAATCATTAAAATTAACTGACAGAAAATGCCTGTTATTTTTAATAATAATAACAATAATATATATATATATATAATAAATATGGAGAAGTGTGTCACTTAACTGAGCAGAGTTATGTCAACTTCAAAGTTGCGATGTCACTCTTGTCACTTCTCTTGATGGCTTTTGTTTAAACCTGGCCCCAAAAGCGCCAAATGTTTGCAGGATCAAAGCCCTACTTATTTTTGACTGAAAAATACCAAAAACCAGGAAAACTTCAAGCATAATTTCCATTACAAGAAAAGATGAAAAAAAAAGGAAGGCTGAAAAATAAAATAATTTTGGCCAATCAAAAAAAATGGCACACAAAGACTTTTGATATTAGCCAAAACCAATGTTCCTGTCAGTATCTCAGAGCCTGGTTAGAAAAGCTGACACCCCTGAGAGAAAAGCTGAAGGGACAGTGAAATTAATGAACAGAGATGCAATTGTGGATAAACCAGTCATGCGTTCTGAGTGGAGAACTAGTTAAAAAGTCATCTGCTGTTGATATTTCTGACCTCCTTAGGGATGAGAAAAACACAGTAGGTTGACACTAATCTATTTCTAATATTGCTACTACCCTTATCATGGTCTGACTTCAAAAACTACCATCTCCAAACTTTTTCTAAGCATACTACCAATATCTGTCATATAAATGAACATGTTTGTGACACTGAATATCTAAGGACTTACTCATCACTCTAAAGAAAATAAATAAAAATATATTATTTATTTTATACTCTTTAGTCAGTTCATTTCATTCCAAAAATTTTCAGTAAAGAAAATCTTACCAACACTATATCCAAAAAGCTATTTAAGAACATTTTCAGGTTAATGGTTTGTAGCAATTTATGGTCTTGGGCAAAACTTCGACTAATACAGCATATTATATGTTCAATAGAACTTTACAAGATAACAGAAACCAATTCCCTTGAAGATTTCCAACAGCAACAACAACTAAAATGGTTAACATGTAATTAAAAAAGAAAATAATGACATAATATGTTGACAACTTTAAACAAAAGGTTAGATATAATTTATATTGCAAAGAGCAAGAACAGTCGATTTGAAAGTCTATTTTCATGTGTCTTTTATTTACCACAAAGAATTAAAATCCAGCAATTTAGTTATTAAAAATAAGATGTAACAAACTTACACCCACATTTATAAAAGACCAATGCTATGTATAAATATACTTGCCTGTTCAGAGAATGTTTTCTGTAAATAAAAGAAAATAAATTGTCTTACATAGGCTATACCACAACCACACTCTCATGGAAACTCACCTTACTGGAATAGAGTTCCATCATACAACACATTAATAAAAAGTATAAGGATCATATTCATATTAGACAGCTACTCACAAACAACACCAAAATACTAGCAAAATCAAGCAGTAAAAATAGTTGGTTGGTTGGTTGTTTTGTTTTATGGTATATCAACCTCGGCGGGTCATTTATTGCCAACTAAATTTTTTTATTTTTTATTTATTTATTGCTGGTAATACCTTTTTCTTTCAACAATTTATTGTTGTTTTTATATAAGTTTTGTGTCAAGTAATACTTTTTTCTTTTCGAGTATCAAGATTCATTGGGATTTGTTTTTTTTAAGAGCAGGGTCCCCAAGTCCTACCCTGTTATTTAACCCATAACTCTAAGGAAGGGACGGATTAACACCTTTCCCAAGGGTACCAGTGCTTAAGTGAATGCAGGGTATTCAACTGGAATTCAAACTCGGCTCACCAATTTCTCTTTCCCAGCCGATATCCACTGCACCACAATGCACATCCGTCACTAAACGCTTACAGCTCCTGGTATTTCCAAGCAGTCACCCACTTAAGTACTGACCAGGCTCAATGTTGCTTAACTTCAGTGATCAAGTGAGAACCGGTGTATTCAACGTGATATGGTCATAAGCCAGTAAAAATATACTTATGATCCTAAAATCAATGCTCATATGGCTAAGCAACCATCTAGAAATAAAAACAATTATAATTAAAGCACCTACATTCTCAAATGTATATAAAAAACGGGTCACAACTCACATATATCAAAACACTCATTTGCCTACCCACAACAGACACTAGTGCTATGGAATGTAACAATTATCTCTAAAATGCCCTGATGATGACTTGAGAATGTCAAAATCTTGGATCATATTTTTTGTAGTTTTCTCTTGAAATAAACTTCAGGCAATTTCTGAGAGAATTTTCTCCTTGTCTGAGAAAGATGATTTGTAATTTGGAAAATCATTAAAATTAACTGACAGAAAATGCCTCTTATTTTTAATAATAATAACAATAATATATATATATATAATAAATATGGAGAAGTGTGTCACTTAACTGAGCAGAGTTATGCCAACTTCAAAGTTGCGATGTCACTCTTGTCACTTCTTTTGAAAACACAAGAGTGAAAACACAATAATGCCTTCATGAAACTTTGGAGTCAGCATAACTCTGCTCAGTTAAATGGTAAACTTCTCTACATTGATTCTATTAATGCTCTATCTCTATCTTGATATGAAGCACTTTAGGAGAAAATATCTTTCTATAAATAAACCACTGAAAAAAAAAAAACCCAGCAATCTTGGCACTAATCATCATAACTTAACACTATATATATATATATATATATATATATATATATATATATATATAACATTTCAAGCTATTATGCAGTGTGACATCATAGAACCGCATTACAAATTTACAAACTTCATTTGCTATTTGGTAACTGTAATTGTTACTTAGCAAAGTTTTATGTGAACACAAAATAAAATCGTCTTTGATGGTGGATGTTTTTATGTTAACGTCCTTGTAACCTCTCTGAAGATGGCTCATGTGAGCTGAAAGCTTAGAACCAAGAGCAAAAATGTTATTGGCTATTTAAAATTTTTAGATATGGGAATGCTAATGAATATTCAACAGGTTAGTGTAAAAGTCAGGCAAATTTATGAACATTAAGTGATATAATTCAACGAAAGTGAATTAGGATGTTGTTTTTATATTGATATATAGGTTGCGATGGATAAATTGTCGTTTAACTTATACAAAAAATGAAAATAACGCTGACATCTTATTTTAACAGATATATTGACCAACATTATGTAAAAATACCTTCAAATACTAAAGAGTAAATTTATTCCATAAAATTGTCACTGGCTTGAGCCATGACCTCCAAAGCATTTTTGAATCCCTTACAACTCTTCTGGAGGGTCTTCATGCTTAAGTTGGTAAATGCTTCCATAATATTTGCCTTCCATTCATCTTTGGTTTTACAAGGAGTTTTGTTGGTCTCTTGCTCAACTGTGCCCTACACATAATAATCAAGGGGGTTGTAGTCTGCGGAGTTATGTTGCTATATGTTAGGAGTGGGGTGGTCACAGAACTTGTCTAACAGTCATGACCGGGTTCTCCTGCTGGTGTGGCATGGTGCAGAGCCCTGTGGCCAAACCTAGGGTTTTCTAGCAGCCACCCACTTTAGCCAGGACAGCACTACCTTCTCAATGCACTTGAGCTAAAATATCTGTTTCATGAAACAAGCTATAAGAACTTTTGACAAATTTCACTTCTAGTTCTAAAATTGACATAATCTTTAAACTATTTTTGGGATTCTGTCATCTGCTTGGATAAAGAACAAAAACATAATTGGAATAATTTTCTAACATGAATTTTTTCCCCAGATCGACAAACTTTGAAATATACATATGTCTTTGCTTGTGAACTATTTTTCACTGATCTTAAAATTCTATTTTATTTCATATTATAATCTCTCAGATTTTGCTTTTGTCTGGGAGAGTAAGTGTAGACTCTTTGGGAGAGTAAGTCTAGACTCTCTGAGAGAGTAAGTATAAACTCTCTGAGAGAGTAAGTATAGACTCTCTGAGAGAATAAATATAGACTCTCTGGGAGAGTAAGTATAGACACTCTGGGAGAGTAAGTATAGACTCTCTGGGAGAGTAAGTATATACTCTTTGGGAGAGTAAGTATAGACTCTTTGGGAGAGTAAGTATAGACTCTCTGAGAGAGTAAGTATAGACTCTTTGGGAGAGTAAGTATAGACACTCTGGGAGAGTAAGTATAGACACTCTGGGAGAGTAAGTATAGACTCTCTGAGAGAGTAAGTATAAACTCTCTGAGAGAGTAAGTATAGACTCTCTGAGAGAATAAATATAGACTCTCTGGGAGAGTAAGTATAGACACTCTGGGAGAGTAAGTATAGACTCTCTGGGAGAGTAAGTATATACTCTTTGGGAGAGTAAGTATAGACTCTTTGGGAGAGTAAGTATAAACTCTCTGAGAGAGTAAGTATAGACTCTTTGGGAGAGTAAGTATAGACAACATTCTTTAGTTCTGTCAGTTCATAGCTTTATTGCAAGGACATGTCATAATATTTCTACAGGCTCAAATCACACACTTTTCCTCTGCATTCTAACATTAGAACATGTCAATTTATTGATAATATAATATGTTCTTTCTCTTTCTATGTGCCATGTTCTTTCAGGACATAGGCGGTCATGGCCCTCCACTTCCCCCTATCCTTTGCTTCTCTTAATATCCCTTCTCTTGTTATTCCACTCAAACCCTGCTCCACCATCTATCTGGTCAAGTCAATCAGGTATACTGGTTGCTGCTTTTTCTTTTGCCTCTTTCTCTTTATCCAACTCATGAGCATGATGTTCTCCAAGCCCTCCTTCCTCATTACATGTCCCAAAAACTTCAGCTGTCTTTTCCTGTTTGTAAGTATCTGTTTTCTTTTAGTGCCCATCCTCTCCAAAACATCGTGATTGTTCGTGTGCTTCATCCACGATAACTTCAGCATCTTTCTGTAGAACCACATTTTGGTTGCTTCAAGTCTTTCTTCTACCTTTGAAGGAAATTGTCCAGTATTTGCTGCCATATTGAAGGACAGACATCACATAACAATCCAGTACTCTCTTCTTCATTTCCAGCAAAATTTTCCTGTCTCAATGCTTTACTCAGCTTCTGGAATGCATCCTTAACCATGCCAATATGAGCTCAGATCTCCGTATCGCATTTTCTGTCCTCTGTTAAAACACTTCCCAAATATTTAAGTTTCTGCACCTGTTTGATTTTTGTATCAACAACTTATAGTTGGCATTTTGGCCTCATATTTTTACTGATGACCATGCATTCATGGTCATTCAAGTTTTCTTGTCATTTATTTGTAGTCATTTCTTTAACTGTTTCTTGTAGTTTCTTTACTGTATCTGCTATCAGCACTGTATCATCTGTGTATCTTATATTGTTCAGATTGCAGCCACCAATGACTAATCCTGGCAGGACTTCTGGAGCTCTCATAATGGTCTCACTGTATATGTTGAATAGATCCAGTGAGAATATTTTGAAGCATGCTCTAATTGGAAATGTTTAGCATAAAAGGGCAATAGAAATTCAGGTAGGAGTTTTATTTGCATTTTTCAATTGCCAGTAATATTTAGAGAGAGAAGTAGAATATCTATATATTTTATTATCTTAATTTAAACTTATTTATCAATGGAAATTTGTGTGTGTGTGTGTGTGTGTGTGTGTGTATGTGTGTGTGTGTGTCCATTACCTATAGACTCTGAAATGGCGGAACCAATTTTCTTGAAACTTTACACAGTTGTACTATAAGCATCTGCAAGTGTTCTTAGCTAGATTTTGTGTCAAGGTACACCCGATAAATATTAAAAATCGATAATCGAAAAAATCAGGTTATAGAAGGAGTGATCCGATTTTAATCAAATTTGATACACTCAAAGACATAAAAAACAATATTCATCCATTCATTTTTCTTTCAGTCTACGGTTTCACTTTAACTGGAAACAACTATTGCATTTAGTCTTTCGTGCCAATGTCCAAAGTGTCTGAGCTCCAGGACCATGGATTAGTTTTAAAGCTTTCATTCCACCCAAGCAATGCCGGGCTATACTGCTAGTTGAAAGATAAGTTGTGCTAGTAAAATTGAGACTTACAATTATTCTTAGTACATCTGATATAATGTTTGGTAAGATTAAGAGTTTCAGTAGTTGAGATAGTTGCTTGGTATACAATGCAATTTGTAAGGCATTTATTTTGTATAGGACATATGTTAGGCTTATAACAATTACAGGAACTTGTGTTATCATCATTATTTATGGTAAGTTGGTTATAATTAATATCATAATGTTGTTTTAGGATTTTATAATTGTATTTTTTATTGTGTTTTATTAAAGTTAGAAAATGTAAATTGTTACATGAAATATGTTTCCTTTGCTTACAAGAAAAAACCCATGAAATAAAATCCCCCAAAACTGACTTATTGAACCAATGTAAGGAAATCATTAATTTTTGCCACCATAGATCTTTCCAGGCTCTTAAATACATCTGAAATTATCTCAATTATATCTGTTGTGGATTCCAGATGAGAAACCACACAAAATAATAAATAACAAAAACAGATATGGAGATAGAAAATGTAAGTTATATTTAACAATATATACAAACAGGAACACTGGTTAGTCAATTCAGGAATACTATCAGTAGAAATAAATATATACAGTCTTGAAGTGAAATAATATGTCCGAGTAATGAGTCTGTATCCAAACAACTCCAGCTAACTCTGCACCAGTTTACTGACTAACTAGGCAACTCTATAACTCTACCACTGCCGTTCTCTGTATAGGCAGGATTATATGTACACATTAGGCGAGTCCATTCTTGTATACAAAAAGAGGCAATCCCACAACAATATCTTAGTTATTTTTCCTTAAATTTTAGCTTATTTTACTGATAATTTCTTTTATTTGTACTTATTAACAAATCTCCTTAAAAAATATTTTAATTTTAATTTTAATTTTTTATATTATTCTTATCCTTTAAGTTGGTTTTGATTTTATATTATCTACTTTTACTTTATTTTATTTTATTATTGTTTTAATTTTTCTATTGCCTTAGTCTTTTCTTTCT
>JBBBDQ010001275.1:2505000-2532500 GCA_037127315.1 Ascarosepion bandense | reverse complement strand
CCACATTCACAATTTTTCACAAAGAATCACAACAGCAATCTCACTAAAGACCAGAACTAAATTTCATCACTCTATTATAATCAACATTAGATTTGATTTCATTTTTACATTAGTAGGTTTACTCTATCTTCCTCACTGTTTGTCATGTTCCTTCAACATGTAGACAGTTATGATTCTCCACAGCTTTCTCGTGCTGACCCTTTTGTTCACAACTCTACATTAAATAGGAATTTAAAATATTGTGTATTGTAGGTGCATGCATGTTCATATGTAAACAAAAAATAAGCATGCAAATATCCCACTACCCGGCCGGTCGCTGTTGGTTTTGATCCAGATAGCTGGTCATAGATTGACTCTGTCACGGTGTTCTCTCTTGTCCCACGTTGTGCTGATTAATCACAAGGTAGTCACGTGAGTTCTCCACTAGCTGTCTCTCTGCCGAACTAAACCAAACTGGGAAGCGTGCACACAATTAAGTAATAAAAGAAAGAAATATAGCACAAAAAAAAAAAAAAATAAGTGGACTGACGTCTGAAATGTTGTGAAATAATGTCTTTATATACAGATTATACACAATAGTCTCTTGAATAATTCCCAGTCCCTGCTTCTATCAAACTGGTAACGGAACGGACATTTCTTAAGTAAATCAAATTATTCCCCTAATAACAAGAAATCTGGCTGGCTGCAGCTCACTGCTCTGAACAGAGGTCTAAGTTTCTTATAAGTCTAGTTAACTTGTTGCTTGTTTTCTGGAATGTTATGGAAATTGCCAAAGTGCTGGGTTACTCTCTTTCAGTTAGCAATTTCAGACATGTCTGCAAATTCTGTTCTTGTCTGTCTCTTAACTCTGGTTGGTTGATTGGCTGTTCTATGGTCAGCACCCAATGGCATGGCAATCATCTCTCTGTCTCTTTACTTCTTCAACTGGGAACTGTCTTTGGTCATTACGTTTCTGGACCGAGAAATCAAACTCTCTGCCACTCGAGCTGCAACTACTTTTGTCTGCAAAATCTCTTGTTTGTCTTTAACTCTGGTTAGCCGGCATCAGGCCACTTCTGTCAATCTCTGCCACTCCGGCTTTGACTTCAAACTCTGACTTCAACTGCAACTTTGTCTATAAAATCATTTCTCTTCTTTCTCTAACTCTGGTTGGCCGGCAGGCTCTGCTGTTGGCACTCAACAACATGGCACCTATCTTTGTCATTATATCTCTGGAACTTTCTCCAAATCCAACTCAAAACTTTGTCTGCAAAATCTCTTCTGTCTTTAACTCTGATTAGCCGGCATCAGGCCTCTGTGGTTGGCGCCCAACAACATGGCGCCTATCTTCGTCGTTACATCTTTAAGCCGGAAACTGAAACTGAACTGCCTCAACCGCCGCTGGGTTCCAACTGATCTCGTCTCCAGACTCTTCTTTGATCCCACTGATTTTGGCCTCTCGGGACCCTGTATTTATGCCCATGCCATGGTGTGGGCCCGACGGTTGCTGGGTGTCTAAACCCCTATCGCAGCGACCAATAGAATGCCGAGGTTAGCTGCTACTCATTGTTGCCTGTGGTTTACCCAATGGGATTAATCTGCTTTCCATGACGTCAAATGGAATTCCTCTCCGTCTTATGATGTC
Source organism: Ascarosepion bandense (assembly GCA_037127315.1). Taxonomy (NCBI): domain Eukaryota; kingdom Metazoa; phylum Mollusca; class Cephalopoda; order Sepiida; family Sepiidae; genus Ascarosepion; species Ascarosepion bandense. The sequence continues at coordinate 2,530,876 of JBBBDQ010001275.1, read as the reverse complement.
ATCTTCCTGTACCCCTTTTCTGGGCTGGACTTAACCGAATTTTCTCTCTCAAAATTTTCTTTCTCATGAAACAATTTCAGGGATTTTTTTTTCTTAAAACAATAGGTTTAACCTTTTTGAACTGACTTCGCCCAAAACAAGTTGACAAGGGTCCATTGACACTGTCACCCAGATAATAATTTCCCCGCACCTGTGTTTTTAATATCCATTTCCTGAGTCACCGATATTTTTCAAGTGACAGGAATGCCTTGTTATCTGTCTTACCCTAGTGTCAGTGAAAATGTTTCTTTCTCTAAATTACTTGGGACCAGTGTTATCTAAATTCTTTTCACAATTCATGCTAGCGAGACAACAATTGGATACAAAATGAAATCTCCCTTTCCGATACCCAGAAAAAAAATAACATTTAAATTTATCTTTCCCCTTATGTTTAGAATGACAATTGTTAGCTTTCATAGGTGGGCCGAAATCGAAATCTACTGTTTCGTTGCATTGGAACAAATTTGTCTTTTTTTTCTTTCTTCTTTCTCTGGTTTAAAATGTCCAGCAAAAATATAACAATTGAATCTATCTTTTTTTTAGGTTTAGAATGACAATTGTTAGCTTTCATAGGTGGGCCGAAATCGAAATCTACTGTTTTGTTGCATTGGAACAAATTTGTCTTTTTTTTCTTTCTTCTTTCTCTGGTTTAAAATGTCCAGCAAAAATATAACAATTGAATCTATCTTTTTTTTAGGTTTAGAATGACAATTGTTAGCTTTCATAGGTGGGCCGAAATCAACTTTATGACATTAAACAAATCCATTTCTCTTTTCTTTCTTCTTTCTTCTTCTTTCCGGGTTTACAATAATTGAGAAATACCATGTGTTATCTTTTGTCCCTGCCTTCTTTTCCTTTCAAGATAAATGTCTTTCAGTGCATTCTCCTGACTTATAATAGTAATTAGAAGATTTTCCAGCTATAATTAATAATTAATTAAAATTAATTGTCTTCGATCCGCTCCAAAATATTGTTATACAAAAACTTGGATTTCTACCATGCCTATCTTCGTTTTTTAAACATAAATTGTACTGAAACAAAGTTCTCAATTTCTTTTGGGTGTGTGTTTTTTTAGCTTCAGAAGTTAGGGTAAATAAGTATAAGCATTTTTATAATAATGGTCAAGCTCATCAGCCCTGTGCAGAGTTAAAATGACCAAAGAAAAGTTTATACTTACTTCATCATTGGTGGGTTGTATGGTTATAATGGCCAAGCTCAAGTCAGCCTTGCACAGAGTTGGAATAACTAAACGAAATGTTGATTTACTTTATAGGTGAGGATTCTGAATTCATATGTTGGAAAGGGGAAAAGAGTGTTCACTCATTGATGGACTGGGGAAATGAATGTGCCTTGGTGGGCGGCCATTTTTTTTTTCTGTTCTACTTCAAGAGAGAAAAAGAGAGTAGGAGGGTAGGTGTTTGTCTTTTTATAGAATTCAAAAGTGCCAACTAACAGCGTTTGGTAAAACCAATCAATCCCAATTTAGCAGCTTAACTTCACTTTCACACCAATGGGATGTAACTGCCCTCTGTCTTTTCTACAAATATTTTCATGGCTTCTGCTGTGATGAACTTCTTTCCCTGGTGCTTTGACTACATGAATTTACTTGTGCTACTAAATTGGCAACTAGGTCCCACCCTTTCACCATCAAAATAGTTAAATGTAACACCACTTCTACTCTATCAGTTTCTTTTCTCACACTTCCTGCTTGGAGTACTCCCTTCTGTAAACTTGCTTCTTTGATAGCTACAATCTTCAAAAGTTTTAGTGTAATGTCAATTGCAATCTTCTATCACTTTGATTTCCATCTTTCTCTTATCTTTTTTTTGACATTCCCAGACTTTGTTTTTGATTTTTTGTTTTCCTTTCCTCTCGCCGTAACCCTTCTGTGCACAAAGGGGCAGTACTGCCTTGCTTAGGGGGAAATGATTACAAAAAAGACCAAGTGGGGTAATCAGATTTCTGGTTCATTTTTACTGGCATCATGAGAAAATGTATTTCCATTTTTTTATGATTTATTTTTATTATTTTATTTGAATTTATTTAATTTTCCCACATTGTCATTCCTTACAATTAATATTCATCACTTCTTTTTCTCTTCTTCAATTGCCTTATGTAATAATTGCTTCTAATGGTATTTTTCAATACCTTATTAAATTTCAGAAAAAGTATCTTTTACTATTTAAATACAACTCGTGATTTCTGTGTCATATTGGGAAACAGCAATGATAACTCAATTTCCACACCTGTTTAATTTTGCCATCCCCAGTATGTAATACTTATCTTTGGCTATGCCTTTTGCTCACAACCAGACATTTCACCTTTTTGCAATTAAGTCATCAGAGGCACAGTGAAGTAATAGGAGGCAAGCTGGAGTAATAGATAGTGGCTCAGATTGTGAAATTGGAGATCCAAGTTCAAATTCCAGTTGAATTCATTACATTGACCTCCAAAAATAAACTTGGAAAAGGTATGTAACCATCTCTTTTCCCCCAGTTTCCCATTCTTTGTGGCTCCAAATTAATTTTGTTTTTGTCATCTAAACTTATTTTATAAATGGAAATTTGTCTGTGTGTGCGTGTGTGTGTGTGTGTGTGTGTGTGTGCGTGTGCTCGTTACCAAGCTGAACCGATTTTCTTGAAAATTTACACAGTTGTACTATAAGCATCTGCGAGTGTTCTTAGCTAGGTTTTGTGTCGTGGTACCCCCGATAAATATCGAAAATCGATAATCGAAAAACTCGGGTTATAGAAGGAGTGGTCTGATTTTAATCAAGTTTGATATACTCGTAGACAAAGACATAAGAAACGATATTCAGAAGTTTCAAGGTTGCAGTTCTTACAATAGTGCAGAAAATCGATTATATATATGTTTGAAAGGTAAGATGTTTGTGTGTGTGTCTGTTTATCTGCCTGTATGTCTGTATTTTTTCAACCCTTTTATTTTAGTTTTTGCTTCATGTTTGGCTCTAAGTAGCTATAATTGTAGTTCTTAGTCTTAGCCATGATACCATTTACTCAGAGGACTTATTTAGCCTTCAAAATTCAGTTTACAACAAAAAAAACTTATTTGATATTGATACCAGGAAATCAAAATTTGACTTACATCCATTCATTTTTCTTTCAGTCTACAGTTTTGCTTTAACTGGAAACAACTATTGCTTTTTAGTCTTTTGTGCTAATGTCCAAAGAGTCCAGGACCATGGATTAGTTTTAAAGCTTTCATTACACCTGAGCAACACCAGGCTATACTGCTAGTCTCTCCTAATTCTTGTTTTGCCATCCATTTACTCAAGCTTGCTAGGTAGATTACACAACTTTCCTGTATCTTTTCTTTAAATATTTTCATTGAAGTCTTTTTCTTTAAGGTACGTAGACTTTATGAATTTAAGTGCACTACCAGATTGGTAGCACGGTCTCTTAATTCTATAATTAAAATGGCTAAATATAAACATAAGTTCTATGCTAACATTTTCGTCTCTCACATTTATCAATTATGGAACTCTCTTCCAGCTTCTTGCTTTCCAGTCAATTTTGATCTCCGAAAATTTAAATACAATGTCCGTTGTTAAATTCTGTCTTCTTAATTCTCGTTCTTGCAAAAATAAAATACACATCTCTTATTAGTTTTGGAAAATTAGCAAATTTAAAGTTAAATTAATCTGATTTGAAACAAATATTTTTATGGCATGAAATTTAGAATAAAAGCATTTCTCAAAGGTTTGACTCGTTGACCTTTCAAGTCGGTGATGACAGTACCTGTTATCAATCAGTCTAGAAGTATGGTGACCAAAAATTGCCATAACTTAATTTAACATTTTGTAAGGGGAACAACCCTTGAAACATGTGACTTTTTAATGATAAGTCTCCATAGTAAAAAAAATGTGCATTATAACATAAATAAAAAAAATTTTAGAAATTATTTTAAAAATTCTTAATTATTAATTTTTGATTCGTAAATAAAGCCTTTTTTAAATTACATAATTTACATTGCCCAATAAGTCTTGCATTTAACTAATAAACAAAAAATATTGATATAGCTTAGATAATGTATTTCTAGAAGTTTTACACGTTGAATTGGAGTGGGGGTAACAAATGTGAAAAAAATATATTTTTCTCTAGATTTTCTAAAAATAATAATTGCATAAATAATTTCATTTATTTGTAAATAAATCCTGAAAGTTTCATTAAAATCAGACAGTTGATTTTTGCAAGAATTTTCAAATTAATGTATCTTTCACTGGCAAAAAACGACTTGCATAATATTACATTTTTCTTAATAGTCATATTACATAAATATGTCGTGAATCATTGACAGAAAAAAAACTAAAAGAAAGGATTAAAAATTAAAAACAATAATGTCAACAAAATCTGATCTTTTCTCTTAATCACAGCATAAACATTTTGATAATAAAACATTTTTATTAAGTTTGAGCCCTATAATCATCATGCTACGTTGTGTTTTTGGCAATTGACTGGAGGTACCTACAGATCAGATTTTGACTCAGACCTGATCTGTTATGACCGATAACATTAACAAAAAGCTCAATGAGTCAGTTGCCGCATCAGCTCAACAAACACATAATGATGTTACTGCACGGGGGACGGGCGGCATCCTTTGTTTTAAGTGTTTCGGCCCCAACCACCTGGCAAAGGATTGCAAGCAAGGCTACGCCGAGAGGACGGTCACCCGAGCACAAAGATCTTGCCGCGAGGTATGGTGTTTTCGGTGTAATTAGTTTTGCCAGTGAAACAGCAAACAGGGAACAGACGTCAGCGTCGGTCTTCTCTCCAAGAGAATAAAGACCACAGAGTTGCCTATCGTTGAGGTGGCCATCGACAGAAAGAAATGTACGCCTCTGGTTGTCTCTGGCTGCATGCAGACACTAGTGAGCAAATGTACATGCTGCTATTGTTGACTAAGGGAGACGAAAGTCTTAATGACCGTGGGTAAATCCCTAACATACCGTCGACATGGCAGTATCATGCTGAACATTGGTCATGCTCAACCCGTGTACATTGATGCCATAATTGTAGATGGACCACTACATAGTGCGGTCTTGACCTAACTCGCTCAGGAGAGTTTTTTTTAAAGGAAGCATGCCCCGATGTGCTGCTATTTCTATAAATGAGCTCGACTTTAGTGCAGAGTTTGATCGTCGTAAAAAAAAAGTATGAACAGCCTCATGGAAGTATATGAATGGACACCCACTAATAGCCATGAAGAATAGAGTACCAGAGTACGCAGTACCAGACTATGCACGGGACAAAGATGAGATGGAGCTCCAGTCGTGGCTGGATAAAGGGTGGCTGCAGCCCTATCCAGAAGACTAACTTGGCCTGCCTAAGTGCCTGATCTTGTTAATGGCATTTATACAAGAGAGCAAGCAAAAAGTTCATCCAGTTACATGGCTTTATCGAACCGTATACCGCTAACTTGGAGGTGTGTGCACAAAAGTTGCAGGAATGGCGATGGTTGAGGGCCAACTTATCCTTATTAGACATATCTACATATACATATCTACATATATATATCTACATATACATATCTACATATACATGTGGACAAGATGCTGTGGCTTTATCAAACCGTTATATTGAAGGGTCGAAGATATTGCCTCACCTGACTGCATTTCGGGTTAAATATGGTGCCTCTCATAATGAAAGCTGTAATTGACGCAGTACTGCCTCAAGATGAAGCCATTATGAATGCCACATTGGTATTGATGACATTTATGTCAAAGAGAGTTTGGTTCCTGTCATGCGTGTGAGAGAGCACCTATCTAATTATGGAATAGTATGTAAGGAGCAGGAAAGATTAGAAGACGGAACTATGGTGTTAGACTTGTGGATTCGGAGTGATAGCAACACTCCGATAGAAGCGAGGTGGAGAAATCCCAGATATCTCTGTATGAACTTTACTCACCGATGTGTGTTCTCCTTATGTGGGAAAATTGTAGGCCACTCCCCTGTCTGCGGTTGGCTGCGAGTAGCCACTGCGTTTGTGAAGCAATAAACAAGCACCCCTAACCATAGGATGGGGTGATGCAGTGAGAATGAACTTGTGGGTAGATGCGAGTTCTATAGACAAAGGAATGGTACTAGACGTAAATGGAAATGTCAGTGAGGATGCTTCTTGGCTGACACCGGTAGGAGATGCCAAGCACATTAATTTGGCAAAGTTAGACACTGCAATAAAAGGTGTCAATTTGGCTTTTCGATGGCAGGTGTCGAAATTACATCTCTTTACCGATTCAGCATGTGTCCATCAGTGGATTTCAAGCACCCTAACTGGTAAGGCATGGATAAATAATTATTATGAAAGCCTCTGCTGAAACGCTAGTGTGGAGACGGCTGAACACACTTTACAAGCTTGTGGCTGAACATGGGTTGACAGTGGACATAACAGTGTTCAATCTAAATCTGACAGACTGTCTTACCAGGGTGCCACAGAAGTGATTAAAACTGCACAAAGAGGAAACGTAGCCAGTACAGTCAGTATGTACCAGTACGAAGACCAAGTTGCTAATATCCATTGACAAACCGGTCACCAGGGCATAAAAAGGACTATGTACTTTGTCAGGTTAGTAGACTTTTCAGTATTGCCGGAAGTTATAAAAGCGGTTGTTAAGGAATGTGAGATTTATCAATCCATTGACCTGGCACCAGGGCATTGGCAGAGAGGAAAACTGGACATGAGGGACAACTGGAGCAGGTTGGCTAGAAACATCACCCACTACGGTAGTAGACATTTTCTGACACTCATTGATTGCGGACTCTCTTAGTTCGCGATATGGCCACCACTACAACGACAAGATTCAACCAGTGTAGGTACCTTCACTGACTCACCGACAAAAACAGCATAGCATGAAGAAAAAAGACCCAAACTTAATAAAAACGAACATTTTTCATCAAAATATTTATGTTATTATTAAGAGAAAAGATCAAAGTATTTTTTAATCGTTTTTTTAAATTTTGAATCTCTTTTAACACGCTCAGAATTTTGGTTAAAAATCTTGTTTTGATTTTAGTTAGCGGGTAACCAACTCGTTAGAGAGTTTACAATGGTAAACATAATATTACATAACTCAGTTTTTTTTTCTCCAGTGACAAGCGCATTAATTTGAAAATTCTTGGAAAAATCAAATAATTAGCGGATTTTAATGAAACTTTCATGACTTATTCACAATTAAATTATTTTTAAAATTATTATTTTTTAAAAAATCTAAGTAAAATACTTATTTTTTACATTTGTTGCCCCTTACTCCATGTAAATTCATGAAGTTTTAAGAAATTTAATTTTGTTGGGAAAATTGGTTTTATTAGTTAAATGCAGGACTCATTGGAAAATGTAAATCATCTATTATTTTTTTGAAACATTTTGCTTTTATTTCCTAAAATCTGCTTCTAATAGTAAAATAAAAAATGTAATAAAACTATGACATTATTTAATTTGAGAAGCGTTTAATTGCTTTAATAAATAATACAAATTAAGGAGATTATAACCTGAAGAAAAAAAAATTCAATTAATAAAGAATTGTTTTCATCTTTTTCAAATAATTTCTAAAGTTTCAAAAATATTTTAAAAATATTTCAAAGATTTGTTGTCATTAGTTTATTAACTTATGAAGTGAAGATTATATTTACGAATCAAAAATTGAAAAACAAATAGTCGTGCCTTCATATCTTTAAAATAATAATTTTTTTGTGTGTATTTGATGTTTTTTTTGTATGCTAATTTCTATGTGTACATAAAAAGGTCATGTGTTTCACAGTTTCTTTCCCTTACAGGAAAAAAAAATTGTATAATTATGTTCCTTGTGATTGCCATACATTTATCTTGCATCTGTCAAGCTGTCATCACATTTCAAATATGGGGGAAAAGTCAGAAAGTACAACTCTGTGTTTAAGAAAGAGTTTATTCTAAATGTCATGCTATAAATAAGTTAATATTTGTGTAAATCAGATTAATTTAATATTAAATTTGCTAATTTTTATAAAAATAATGTGTCACTAATGTACATTTTGTTCTTGCAAGATACTTCAAATCTAGAATTAACTTTTGTTTACAAAAGTGGCAACTGTTAAAAAATGGCCAAAAAACTGAAAAATCTTTTTAAAATTTAAAAAGTTTAGATTCCAATCAATATAATTTCTGTTTGAAATGCACCAGAGTATTTTGCTAACAGAAAATAGTAAATCTAATCATTTAACTTTCAATTTAAATTAAAATAAAAGTTTCAAGATAACTTTTTATTTTTTAAAATTCAGTTTAAAAATTAGTTATTGAAAATGAGTGGCGGATAATCAAGGAGCATATGAAGTGGGAGATGTCATTTGGGTAAAAAACTTCTTATGAGAAATGCACAACTAAGTATAGAATAGGTCACATGACTCAGATTAATAGTCCACAATCAGTACACATTTATGGAGTTCCGCGTCACGTGACGGACCTACATCCCTTTATGGGATCCGGTCCCTACATCCATTTATGGGATCCGTCCCTACATCCCTTTATGGGATCCGGTCCCTACATCACTTTATGGGATCCGTCCCTACATCCCTTTATGGGATCCGGTCCCTACATCCCTTTATGGGATCCGGTCCCTACATCTGCACATGAGAGAGATTCTGAAGAAAGTGAGCAGTTCGTAAATTTAAGATCCAACCGCACTATGAGAATCTGAACTCTTCCCTGATAATGAATCCTTTGAAGATGAAACAACTTTACAGGATGACTCCCCAGCGTTCAACAGCCAAAAGACGACTGCGATACATCCTGCTAACCCTCCTGGTGACAGTTTATCTGATGATGAAGTTCATATTACTCCACTTCAGAGGAGTACCTGGCAAAAGAAACCTGCTCCAGACTATTTTTTGTGATCAGGAGATCAGTGGGTAGAATGGTGAACAATTACATAGAAGCAAGCAAATCATAATTAACATAATTAATTAAAAGAACAGGAATTAAGAAGACAGAGAATAACGATTGACATTGCATTTAAATTCTTGAAGATCATAGTTGACAGGAAAGCAAGAGGCCAGAAGATAGTTCCACAAGCAGGAGAAAAAACTGTTAGCATAGGACTTATATGAGAAGAAAAAAACATAATTAAGGTGAGAGAACAATTAAAGAACTATTAGCATAAAACTTATTGAATTATGAGACTTAGTTGCCAATCTAGTACTACGTTTAAATTCTTGAAGTTAAGGAATCATAAAGGAAATCAATATTTATTTTGCAAATACAAAAATGTGGCTCAAGGCCAAAAGCGGGTATAGGGGAAGGCTGGTCTTCAATCTGTCTTCTCAATTAATGACCCAAACATATCACAGTATTCCTTACTCTCAAACAATACATTCTTACATACCATTCTTACTTCAGTCACTATAATACCTCAAAGTCTCTATGAGAATAGGTTCCGTATGTACTATTTGTCATTTAAAAATGAAAACCCAATAAATATTTACAATGATTTACAATTTATATAAAAGAAACTATTAGGTTGTCCCAAAAGTTCGTAAATACTTGCGAAATGGGTCTATCTGGTACAGCACAATCGAGACAAACGATGGGTTCAGAAAGGGCAAGAGACACTGTTGGTTCCAAAACAAGATCGATTCGTCATGTTGTGCGTTTAGTGGAACTTTGAAGGAATCGTGCATTTTGAGTTGGTTTCGAATGGTCGTGCCATCAGTGTCGAACTATACTGTCAGCAACTTGAGCAGGTCTACGAAAATTGAAGCAAAAGTACCTGGCTCTGATCAACCGAAAGCGCGCTTTGATACAGCAGGACAATGCCAAGCCACACACCATCAGGAAGACCAAAGACAAGTTTGAAGAGCTGGACGGCGTTGAGGTTCTGCCACATCCAGCCTACAGTCCTGACTGTGTTCCATCAGATTATGGCCTTTTCCGCTCAATGCAACACTTTCTGAAGGGTTGCCGATTCGACTCGTTTGATAAAGTCGAGGAAGTGTGTCAAGAATTCTTTGATTCGAAGCCGACTGAATGGTACTTTGCAGAAAGCTTGCAGATTGATGGCAGAAAGTCTTGGAAAATGATGGTCTTTATTTTGAGCAATAATTGTTTTTGTTTTTGCGAGTAAAATTACAATTTTTTGCAAGTGTTTACGAACTTTTGGGATAACCTAATAAACAAAGCAGTGTTAGTAATAAAACACCCGACAATGTTTAATCGTAGCAGAAACATCAGTTAACTGGATGAAATTGATTTGGTACTTAAATAAATCAAGCAATCATTCAACCAAACACTCACTCTGTTGTAGAGGAATATCCTATCCTACCCCGGAATGGATATGTTCCGGTCTGTAAAAGACTGTGACTAGAACAAACTAGCAGCATACGTCACTAGAGTGACGACGCTATGACACTGTCAGCTCTCTGCCTTCGGATAGAGAGCAATAACCCAGTCGTGGTTCCGCCGAAGGGTAGAATCACGACTGGGAAAAAATAGACAGACATTTTTTGGCCTGGCTATATGGCCGAGAAGACCCACAATAAAAAGACCTTGTGTCACATATAACCTTACATGGGAAGGTTGTTAAATACCACATATGTCACTAGACGGACAACGCTCGCAGTTGACAGCTTTATGCACTGTCAAGCCCTCTGCCTTCGGGCGGAGAGTACTGGCCCAGTCGTGACTACGCCGAAGGGTGGAGTCACGACTGGGGTAAATTAGACAGAAATTTTTGGCCCGGCTATATGGCCCGGGGCATCCCACTTTAAAACGGTCTTGTGCCGCATTTTTCCTTGAGTGGGAAGGCGAATAAATATTCATACGTCACTAGACGGAAGCATTCTTCACTAGACGTCCTAGGTAAAGACATTTTTTACTTGATTGTTATATCTGTTACTATACGTGTTCTTGTATGTCTATTGGTTTATTGTACTGTGGTATAATAAATCTCTTATAATCTATCTTCAGTGTTAAGTATTATTCTTGCCCTATTCTTTTCCCTGATTATCCCCTCTCGGGATATATCACACTCAAATAGACAATCGTTCAAAAACAACAACAAATATGAAAAACACTCAAAATAGATGGAAAGGTTTACCGCATTCACCAGATAACTGACATGACTGGCACTGGCACTGAAAAGTTATGGTGGTCTCATTACTGAAGCTATAGGGGAGCTGGTTAATGTTTCTTTAATTTGGCCTTGTGTCATACTTGACCGAACTCCCTACAGCTTATAAGTTTTATGCAGAATTATCATCAGAAGGTTTTTGCTAGAAGGTTGGTTGTTGGTTGGAATGTGTGAAGTAATAGTGTAAGAATCATCATTTATCCATCGCACCCAAATGGTGCATCGAGCAGCAACTTTTTGTTGCTGTTTCTGTAACAAACTGTTTTTTACGGGGCAGGGTTGTTAGCCCTGCATCCAACCCCCAAACCTGGAGGACCGGTGGACCATTCTTGGTCCTTACGTTTACAGCACCTGGTATTCCCAAATGGTCACCCATTTAAGTACTGACCAGGCTCGATGTTGCTTAACTTCAGTGATTGGACGGGAACCGGTGTATTCAACACGATATAGTCGTAGACAGGTTGAAATGTGTGGAATCGTGTGGAATAATAGTGTAAGAATAAAATATGCATTTTTCATTTTAAAATAGAAATTTATTAAAAGGAAAGATTAACATAAGTTGTAGAAGTTAATTTGCAATTAGAAACATTATTAAGAAGTTAAGGGTAGAGTTCATGTTCAATGATAAAATTATGGGTATCAAGAAATGTAAAAAATGTTTGCAGTAATAATTGTTGAAAGTGATAAGGAGAAAGAGAACAAGGTGCGACCTGACCTTAGCTCTGGGTTGATTTGAAATTGAAGTTACATTTTAGTTGTTTCATCTCGCAGCTCCCATCTGACTCTGTTGACCGGTCACAGAATGTCTTTAGTAATTAAATCTGGTCATGTGACCGGTTCCAGTGAGCATTTTTGCTTTTAGATGTGAAATAACGTCATTATGAAATTTTTGTTTTTAATTCAATCAGGATTCAGGATTTGTTTTTTGTACTGACTTGTGAACAGTCATTTGAATCCATTTTTGCAGGTGTGCAATTTTACTTTGGGTTTTCCCCAACTGCTTTTAGTTCTTAATTTCTTATACCTACAATCTAAATCTATAAGGATGTGCATTGTGGTGCGGTGGATATTGGCTCGGACCGAGAAATCGGGGTGCCGAGTTCGAATTCCAGCTGAATCCCTTGCATTCAGTTACGCACAAATACCCTTGGGAAAGGTATTAATCCGTCTCTTCCCTCCAGTTATGGGTTAAATAACAGGACAGATTGGTTGGCAACCAGTCTACCGCAGAAAGCAATGGCAACCTACTGCGGGATAACATTCTGCCCAGTCAGTCATGTCTCTTTGGAGAGATCGCCCAAGCGTGTTTCACGTATGGCACTTAACTGACTGACTGACAATCTAAATGGAAAGCGGAGAAAGAATTAAACTAAAGAAAGTGGAGAGAAAAGTAAAAAAAAAGGGCCAATGAGCACACATCCCTTACCTAAGGAAAGAAACAATAGCAAAAATCAACTTAAACTACCCCAAGCCATAAACAAAAGCTCATTTGAACAATTACCATGAAACTATTTATATAATAGGCAGAGAAAGCCAATATTATGGTGGTGAGGAAATGATTAATGTTGAAATGCTAAGTCATGATTAAAGAGTCTTCTTTAGACCTTTTGGTTTTATGCTTTTTCCAAGAATATTGATGCAAAAGTGAATGTAATGAACTTAGAATTTGAACACAGAGCATCAATTTTTCTTTCCAAGACACTAACCGTTATATTAAACATATACCCTTTTTTTTATCTACAGACACCCAACGACATTTGTTGTAAAATGTTTCAGTTACTTTCTCTAGATAAATCTGTTAAGTAAATTTCAATTCATAAACAAAAATCTTTACTTCCCTAAAATTTTGTCTCCTCCGATTCTTTTTCCCCTATCAAAGGTTTGACATCTTTTATGATTTCTCATATTTACTGGGGTGTTCTTCTTTGCAAAATGAAAATGGTCTATTGTCTGATTCTTATCAAATTATATATAGAACACATGCTTTTTAATTAATTTTTTATCTGGCTGAAGCGAGTCACGTCAAAATTCATATTCTCTGTTATCAGACACCAACCAAATTTTAGAATACAAATGATTTGAATTTATTATCTGCTTGTTTTTTTGGGTTTCATTTTTCAACTTTACATAAATGGAGATAATATCTTGTTCATTTTGCTTCAAATTGTAATCTGTTTTTTTTATTTTAATCTTAGTCAATTCTTTTCAGGATACTTTTTATGCAGAAAAATTTGTTTACTGTATTTTTTCAGTCTGACATTCTGGGAAGAGGAGTCATCATGATTTATATTCAGACTAATGTCCTCATCTTTGTTGTTATTCTCTTTGAATTTCCAGAACGAGGAGTGATCATTATTTACATTCAGACTAATGTCCTCATCTTTGTTGTTACTCTCTTTGAATTTCTGGGATGAGGAGTCATCATTATTTACATTCATACTAATGTCCTCATCTTTGTTGTTATTCTCTTTGTATTTCTGGGATGAGGAGTCATCATTATTTACATTCAGACTAATGTCCTCATCTTTGTTGTTATTCTCTTTGTATTTCTGGGATGAGGAGTCATCATTATTTACATTCAGACTAATGTCCTCATCTTTGTTGTTATTCTCTTTGAATTTCTGGGATGAGGAGTCATCATTATTTACATTCAGACTAATGTCCTCATCTTTGTTGTTATTCTCTTTGAATTTCTGGGATGAGGAGTCATCATTATTTGCATTCAGACTAATGTCCTCATCTTTGTTGTTATTCTCTTTGAATTTCTGGGATGAGGAGTGATCATTATTTACATTCAGACTAATGTCCTCATCTTTGTTGTTATTCTTTTTGAATTTCTGGGATGAGGAGTGATCATTATTTACATTCATACTAATGTCCTCATCTTTGTTGTTATTCTCTTTGAATTTCCAGAATGAGGAGTGATCATTATTTACATTCAGACTAATGTCTTCATCTTTGTTGTTATTCTCTTTGAATTTCTGGGATGAGGAGTCATCATTATTTGCATTCAGACTAATGTCCTCATCTTTGTTGTTATTCTCTTTGAATTTCTGGGATGAGGAGTGATCATTATTTACATTCAGACTAATGTCCTCATCTTTGTTGTTATTCTTTTTGAATTTCTGGGATGAGGAGTGATCATTATTTACATTCATACTAATGTCCTCATCTTTGTTGTTATTCTCTTTGAATTTCCAGAATGAGGAGTGATCATTATTTACATTCAGACTAATGTCTTCATCTTTGTTGTTATTATCTTTGAATTTCTGGGGTGAGGAGTGATCATTATTTACATTCAGACTAATGTCCTCATCTTTGTTGTTATTCTTTTTGAATTTCTGGGATGAGGAGTGATCATTATTTACATTCATACTAATGTCCTCATCTTTGTTGTTATTCTCTTTGAATTTCCAGAATGAGGAGTGATCATTATTTACATTCAGACTAATGTCTTCATCTTTGTTGTTATTATCTTTGAATTTCTGGGGTGAGGAGTGATCATTATTTACATTCAGACTAATGTCTTCATCTTTGTTGTTATTATCTTTGAATTTCTGGGGTGAGGAGTGATCATTATTTACATTCAGACTAATGTCTTCATCTTTGTTGTTATTCTCTTTGAATTTCTGGTATGAGGAGTCATCATTATTTATATTCAGACTAATGTCCTCATCTTTGTTGTTATTATTGCACTCAGTGGCCTTCATCAAGTGCTTTTCAATCAGACTAAACTTTTACACTCAGGATTATCTCTATAATAACCTAGAGGATTAAAGCATTGTTGCATAAATCTGGTGATGTATTAATAGCGATTTCAATCCCAGGGCCATGCAGTCTGTACTTGCAGTCAGCAGAAAAAGGATAATCGAAAAACTGATCAGTACAAAATTAGAAGTAAACAAGTTATCTCTGGACATGATCTGAAGTATGGGAACAATTTAGATAAAATAAATGATTGTAAATTCCCTGAAGGTTAATCAGATTTGTAGCTTCCTGATTAATTTAGGTGACAAGAAGGTAATAAAAAAAATCAATGAGGCAAATGGTTGACATGTAAACAATATCTTTTCTTGATTTTGATTTTCTCAGATCTCTTTTGTCCTGAGTATAACAAAAAAGTGACAATGGTTATATTTTTAATTAATTTAATAAAAATTATTCTTTACAAATAACATCTATCTAATCTAAACTTATTTATAAATGGAACTGTGTCTGTGTGTGTGTGTGTGTGTGTGTGTGTCCATTACCTATAGACTCTGAAACGGCTGAACCAATTTTCTTGAAAATTTACACAGTTGTACTATAAGCATCTGCGAGTGTTCTTAGCTAGGTTTTGTGTCGAGCTACCCCTGATAGATATCAAAAATCCATAATGGAAAAAATCTGATTATAGAAGGAGTGGCTCGATTTTAATCAAATTTGATACACTCATAGACAAAGACATAAGAAACGATATTCAGAAGTTTCAAGGTTTCAGTTCTTACAATAGTGCAGAAAATCGATTATATATATGTATAAAAGGCAAGATGTTTGTGTGTGTGTCTGTTTATCTGCCTGTATGTCTGTATTTTTTCAACCCTTTTATTTAAGTTTTTGCTTCAGGTTTGGCTCTAAGTAGGTATAATTTTAGTTCTTAGTTTCAGCCATGATACCATTTACTCAGAGGACTTATTTAGCCTTCAAAATTCAGTTTACGATGAAAATACTTATTTGATATCGATATCAGGAAATAAAAATTTGACTTACATCCATTCATTTTTCTTTCAGTCTACGGTTTTGCTTTAACTGGAAGCAACTATTGCTTTTTAGTCTTTCGTGCCAATGTCCAAAGAGTCTTAGCTGCAGGACCATGGATTAGTTTTAAAGCTTTCATTATACCTGAGCAACGCCGGGCTATACTGCTAGTTAATCATACATACATAAATATATTGGTGAATGTGTTGTAAATAAATGTCCACCATGAAGAGGAACATAAGACATTCCAAATTGCACCAAGTGAAGAGGGTTTTCATCATTTGGAATTTCAGTGTTCAGAATGGGAGAGGATGGTTACTATTCTCTGGAATTTGAGGATCCACAATGAGAGAGAACGGTTACCATTATTTGGAAATTTGGAATTTCAGTGTTCAGAATGGGAGAGGATGGTTACTATTCTCTGGAATTTGAGGATCCACAATGAGAGAGAACGGTTACCATTATTTGGAAATTTGGAATTTCAGTGTTCAGAATTTGAAAGAAAGGTTACCAACCTCTGGAATTTCGAGATCCAGAACAAGAGAGAAAAGTTACCATTCTATGGAATTTCAGTGTTCTGAATTAGAAAGAAAGGTTACCTATCTCTGAAATTTCAATGTCCAAAATGAGAAAGAAATGTGACCATTCTTTGAAATTTTAGGGTCCAGAAAGAGAGAGAAAGGTTACCATTCTCTAGAATTTCAGTGTTTGGAATGAGAGAGAATGCTTATCATCATCTGGAATTTCTGTGATTCAAATGTATGAGAAAGCTTACCAACCTCGGGAATTACAGTGAACAAAAGAGTGCTGAAAGTGACTATCCTTTGAAATTTCAGTGTTCCAGATATGTGGAAAAGGTGACCATCCTCTGGAAATTCAGTGTTCAGAATGAGTGAGAAAGATTATCATCTGGAATTTCAGTGACAGAAATGTGTGAGAAAAGTGAGCATCTTCTGAAATTTCAGTCTTCCAAATAATTGAGAAAGTTTCCCATACTCTGGAATTTTAATGCACAGGATGATATACAAAAGTTAATATCCTCCGCAGTCTGAGTGATCCAAATGTGTGAGTGAGTGAGTTTTGTTTAATGGCATATCAACCTCTGTGGGTCATTTAATGCCAAAAAGGTGGGGTTTTAAGGTATTTTTTTTAATGTTCAGTTATAGTGAGAAGGTTTAGTCAGATTTTAACAAAAATTTGTTTTTATTCTTTTTTATTTTAGAAAACTGAAAATGTATTCTAGTTTTGTATTCAAAAATGTTTTGCTGAGAATTTTTTTTCTTCAAAAATGTGTTGTGGTAATAATTTTTTCTTAAAAATGTATATTTTTCTATAAATGTCTATTTTTATGTATATATATTTATATGAAAGCATTTTTATACTTTCTTAGTGTTTTGACTCCAGTTTGGGACCCTAATAGGTGCTACCACTCCGGGTCAGGGTGGACCTGGGAACAACAGCAATTAAGAGGTGGTTCCATGGTCCTCACAATTTCCCATGATTGACCCTACAGCCATTGTCCTAATTCAGATTTTTACAAAAAACGTGCTTTACAAGGGATTTATCTATGTAAAATTTTGTGTGATTGTAGGGTTTTTGTTCTTTTTTATAAAATGATCAGTGGAAAATGTCATGAAGACATTTCTGACCTTAAGTCTCTGGTTGGGACTCAGAAGGAAATGGTTATATAACAAAAATAAAAAAAAATAAAAAAATAAAAAAACATTCTTATATATTTGATGATAATTTTATACTTTTATTAGTTTTTAATTTATTGATTTCTGTGATGATCATTTAAATTATCCAACCCTATTTTTTAACACCTGTCTTGAAGCTTATGGATAATTGAGAAAAAGTTTGTCACAGATTTAGTTGTCTTCTGTTGATAGACTCTTAAAGTGTATGTTCTTTTGTTTTTGCCTCTGATCAACAAATGTGACAACAATATAAAAACAATAAGACTGAGTAGTTAACTTTTAAAACGTTTGCTTTTCAAATTTATAAATCTCACCATAGTCATCAATTTATTGTGATGTTATTGGCCCAAGGTGATGATTGCAGCATTTATCACCGTTAAAAAGACCATAGGTTGACCCAAAACTTCTGAGTGAATAAACTGTATGGAAACTATTGATAGTTGCACTAATGTGAAGTGACAAATCATCATAACAGAGGGTTTGAGTCGACTGTACTGTTGATTAGATTATAAACTCTCCAGAAACTTTAAGCAAGGCCCCACTCATCATAGTGTTAAAGTATAAACCACAGGTTGGCTCTCTGGTTGTTAAAGAAGCACAAATGTGCCTGAATAGCTGTCTGCAACAGGGTATAGCTTGCCACACAAATGGACAGGTGTACTAAAAATTGGGTAGCTATATATATAGGGTGTCCATAAAATTTGTATACACTTAAAAAAATTTATAACTTTATTTGTATTTGAGATAGAAATAATTTGTAAAAAAGATTAGAAAGAAGAAAATCTATAATTTTTAAGGTTTTATTGAAATTTTATTTAAGTTTCCACATGTCCTCCATCATTAGCAATACAAACGGTAATACGATTTTGCAGTTCATGGAAAACATTTGCTAACTGATTTACAGTAATGCCTGAAATCACATTAGTTATTTTAGCTTTCAAATCTTCAAGTGAACTAGGTTTGGTTGCATACACAATCGTTTTAACATGAAAAAATCTAATGGAGTCAAATCTGGTGAATGTGGAGGCCAATAAAATGGTCCACCTCTTCCGATCCATCTGTTAGGAAATTCCTGATTTAAAAACTGTCTAACATGCAGAGCAAAGTGGCAAGGAGTTCCATCTTGTTGAAACAATGTATTATCTTTCAAGTTTAATTGTTCAAGCTCATTTTTTACGGATTATTTCTATCACAAATAAAGTTATAATTTTTTAAAGTGCACACAAAGTTTATGGACACCCTGTATAAGTATTTGTTTACTTCGCAATGTTGCAAACTACACATCAGCATGATACATTAATTCTCATCTTAATTTTATGAGCCTACTCTACTAGGATGGCTCAGTGCATGCTGAGAAAGAGAGAGAGAGAGAGAGAGAGAGAGAGAGAGAGTAAATTAATAACTAATCAAGATAGAAATCATTAGAATGTGGCATCTGAAGATGAGAATGAAATTTGGGAATATGAAAAGGAACAAAACAAATATATGTAACAAAATCATGCCTGACCTAAAATATGGGAAACGAAAGAAATAAAATCATACACATGAGTAGTTCTCACATCTTGCATAGGTTTCTCTCCATATGGTGACCACAATTACATTATTTTTTCTTTCTCTGATTCTATAACAACTCATCTGTTTAGACATCTATTTGACATCTGTTGACCCAAAAAGAAACCTGTTGTCTCTTGTAGTCTCTGGATGACACTTGGGTAAAACTCATACTACACAAAGCAAAGGTAAGGTAACAATAATAATGATACATTCATAAAATCATAAAACAATCATAGACTCATCCTGGTTATGATAATAAACGAAATCTGGCAGTAAGACTTCTGATTGGGATAATGGAAGTTTTGAGGTGTATGGATCCATCTCTTAATTGCCGTTTTTCTCAGGTCTACTCCGACCCAGGTGTTAGAATCTGTTCACAGCTATTGGTAAATATTGAATCCTTCCCCACAAAAATAAATCAACAGCACATTTTTATTTTAAAATTACCAACAATATATTTTTGGAGTGAAATTACATTTAAAAAGAGCTGAAAGCATAAAATTACTTACAAAATATTTAGATTTCAACATTAAATAACACATAGCACCTAAGATGGTTATTTTCAAAGCATAGCTTAGATGTGGCCCAAAGCCGAAATAATAGGACACCCAGTGAGGATCAAGCTCACTACTCAGTTGTAATCCATTGCTAAATCCGCTGCTATAAAAGTTTGCTCTCTGTGCAGGGCCCGGAAGTTTTTCCCATCTGAATCTATCCTGCACTTTTATAAATCTACCATCCGCCCGTGCATTGAATACTGCTGCCACATCTGGTCAGGTGTCTCTGTTCTTCTCCTTGACAAAATACAACTGAGAATCTGTAATGTGACTGATACCGACTTGGCAGACCGACTGCAGTCACTCTCTCACCAGTGTGACGTAGCTTCCCTGTGCCCCCACTATAAATACTTTCATGGTTTCTGCTCTGATGAACTTAGATCACTGGTGCCTCCTAGGTATGAATTTGCATGAGATACTAGATTAGTAACTAGGTCCCACCCTTTTACAGTAAAACAGATAAGACGTAACCGCAATTTCTACTCCAACAGCTTCTTTTCTCACACTTCCCGCCTGTGGAATTCCCTTCTGTGTACTTGCTTCCCCGAGAGCTACAATCTCCAGGAGTTTAAATGTAAGGTCAATAGACACCTCCTAACACACTAACTTGCACCCATTCTCTCAAACACTCTTCCCATCTATGCAACCCTCATCCTAGGTATCCTTACCCGTCTATCACCCTCCTTCTGACATTTCCTATATCTAACCACTCTTTCTCATCACTTTCCCCTATGTAACCCCCTAATCACTCTTTCTCATCACTTTCCCCTATGTAACCCCCTAACCACTCTTTCACATCACTTTCCCCTATGTAACCCCCAACTACTCTTTCTCATCACTTTCCCCTATGTAACCCCCTGTGCAATAGTGGCAGTGAAATGCCTTGCTTGGGGTGAAATGATCAAAAAAAAAATTGATCTAGTGAGACAAACTTGCTAAAAATTACACAACATTGAAGTGCCTTCAGATGATGTTCTATGCATAGCTTAGGTGTGGCACAAGGCCGAAAGTATGAGGCACCCAGTGAGAATTGAACTTCCTACTCAGTCATAACTGTTCTAACAAGACAAGCTTGCTAACCATTATACCACATCAGTCAGTTAAGTGTAATACATAATACACACTTGGGCGATCATGTCTGGAAAGAGACATAAGTAACTGGGCAGAATATTTTCCTGCAGTAAGCTGCTATGACTTTCTGTGGCAGACTGGTTGCCAACCAAAGCTATAGAACCAAATCTATCCTACTTTTCAATCCATAGATGGAGAGAGAAGAGACGGATTAATACCTTTCCCAAGGAAGGTATTAATCTGCCTTCCTTTGCATGTGAGTGAATGCAACAAATTCACCTGGAATTCAAATTTTGAAACCCAATTTCTCATTCCAAGCTTATATCCACTGCTTCACGATGCACATTCAATTGAGAATCCAATGCAAAATTCCTGAGACTGTTACGTCAGGCTATCAAAACCAAATGCCCTGGAAAACTGAAGAAACGGGCATCTTTCATCAGGATAGTCCTCGAGTACTTGGCTTCAATGTGTGTGACTATGGCTTTGATCTAACACTCCTAGTGGGCTATCCACATACCAGATATTTCTATGTCCCGACATATACAATAGATCGTAATCCTAGTCTGAAGTGTCAAGCTCTAAAAAATAATCCTATCATTTATATGTATATATAAACTGAAGTCTTCTTCTTCTATGTGCCCTGCCCCTTCAGGATGTAGGCGATGATGGTTCTCCATGTCTCCCTATCCCTGGTGGCTCTTAGTATGTTTTCTCCTGTTACACTTCGCAACCCTCGTTCTGTCATACACCTGATCAGGCCCTGCAAATGTGTTATCCACTGCCTTCCTCTGTCTCTTTTTCCTTCTATCCAGCCTGTAAGTATCAGGTTCTCCAAGCCCTCCTTCCTCATTGCATGTCCCAGGAACTTCAGTTGTCTCTTCCTGATGCTCAGTATTAATTTCCTTTTTGTTGCCATTCTTTCCAACACCTCATCATTGCTTGCATGCTCAGTTCATGATATCCGCAGCATCCTTCTGTAGAACCACATTTCCGCTGCTTCAAGTTTTTTCCTCATTTTTGATGATATTGTTTAGCATTCACTGCCGTATTGAAGAACTGACATCACATAGCAATCTAGCACTCTTTTTCTTTGTTTCTAGTGAAATTTTCCTGTGTCTTAGTACTTTACTCAGCTTCCCTATTTTCTTGACTGTCATTTGTTTTCCATCATGAAAAAACTCTTTGCTTGGTAACCAGTATCTCAGTTATGATGACGTCATATCTGTTGTTATTGACTTTTTCGCCAACAATTTTCTTTTCACAGTCAGATGTTTGTTTATCTGGGAACAAACAAAAAGATATTAAGAAGAGTTGATTTCACTACATACAAAGTTTCACAGCTCATAGATGTTGATGTGCCGTTAAACGAAATCAACAAACCAATTGACCATAGTTGAGATTATACAGTCATCGTGATTTTGTTAATCACTGCATTGCATTTATGCGACAGCAAAAGACTAAATGGGTTTCCTTCGTAGCATAACAGATTTATTTCCCACTGCATGGAAACTGGAGAAAGCTCTGGTTTTAAAGCTTAATTTATTTTTTTTCATCTGCTCTAGCCGTATATTGTTTTGTCTGGAAAAGATTTCTGGAAGATAGAATCTTTTGTTGCTCAAAGATGGCGGTTAGTTGGGTTGGCATCTTTTTAAAGAAATCTCTTATCTCTTCTGTAATGATTCTCTTCTCTTCATCTCATTGAAGAGGATTTTCTTTAGAAAATTGTTGTCTTTCATTTTTGCTACATGTCCTCCCCAAATGTAGATGAATCTTTTAGAGTGCGGTTTCAGTGCTAGTGACAATTGTACGTGTGGTGACTGTTACGAGGATGCATTTTATATAAATATTATTAATAAAGTCCACAAAAAGTTAAAATCTATAGTAAGGGATTCTACTGAGTCTTACTTGTTATTACAAAAAAGTTTTAATTCATGAAGTAGTTGTGAAAATAGGGAAATTAGAAATAGAACATTTGGAAGATTCTAGAATATTCTAGAAAAATCTAGATAATTCAGGATTATTTGAGAAATATGCAAATTAGGTGTTAGCCCCTATGATAATAGGTTTTGGGAAGAGAGTAGTTAGTTGTTAAAAGGGTTTGCTGACATTATCAACTCCGGTTTTGATTCAAGGATTTATATCCAGCCAAAAGAAGCTCTATGAAAAGTCTCTGACCAACTAAAATCTGAAAGAGAACCTCATGGAACTAAATGGGTAAACAGAATTTTTTGACTCTTTCATTGACCAAACAAAAAAATTATTCTTTATATATACATTTGAGGATTTCCAAAAATAGCACTTAGAATACTCACTAGCCTAATGTGTAAAAATTACTTCACCCACTCCTTACCTCTCTCTTCGTAACACTTCGCCTGCCAGTAGTAAACACTATGTTTTCTATTTGAATGCAAAAATTGTATATTTGTAAATATTTTATTTTGTGTTTTTATAAATTAAATATTTGTCTGTGATTTAGCTCTGTGTTTTGGTCAATCATTTTTCTTCTTTTGTTACAATTTATAATACGTAACAAGACATTCAACCTGGGTTGGTTGAGCTGATTTTTTTCTCTAGAAGTTTCATGACACTTTGGTTCCACACTAGGGTAGATAGTTTTCATTTTATGAGAACTTTAGTTAAAATAAGATTTTTTACATCAAAATTATTTTTGAAACTTGCTAAAGTTATGTATTTTTTACTATTTTTTTGCTTGATGCAATGGTTCATTTGAACGAGTGTTTTTGTAATTTTCAAAGAAATTTCTTTGGACTTCTTTTAAGCTCTTTATAATTTATTCCATTTTTTCCTTCTTTTTTTTTTTTTTTTTTTTTTTTTTTTTTTACTACTAAGCTCCTATTTCCGCCAACAGCAACCTCTCACAGTCACAGATTTATTTATTTTTTGAAACTCACTAAAGTTATGTATTTTTTTTACTATTTTTTGCTTGATGCTATGGTTCATTTGAACGAGTGTTTTTGTAATATTCAAAGAAATTTCTTTGGACTTTAACTAAGTTAAAACTTAGTTAACTCACCACTTTTTTTTTTCCCCAAATTGGAGTAGATAGTACCTACTATTGCCCGGTTTCACACTCCACCCCCTTCTTTTGGACAGGAGTAGAGGTGATCACCTTGTTTCTACTCCAACAGCTTCTTTCCTCGCACTTCCCGCCTGTGGAATTCCCTACCGCATGCTTGCTTCCCCAACGGCTACAACCTCCAGGAGTTTAAATGTAAGGTCAATAGATACCTCCTAACACACTAACTCACACCCACTCTTCTCCAACTCTCTCCCTATGTACATCCTAAGTCGTCTATCATTCTCCTTCTGACATTTCCTATACCCAATCCCTCTATGTAACCCCCTGCATTATAGTGGCAGTGGAATGCCTTGCTTGGGGTGACGCGATTAAAAAAAAAAAAAAAAAAAAAAATGGTTAGTCTTATAACAGGGACCAGTTCATGTAATATGTGTTGTTTTTCAATGTATATATATATATATATTTGTTTAAACATTATCTTTTAATAGATACTCATATTTGAGTGGACAGTGTTTTTTCTATAATTAAACAGTACATTTTCAATATATGCTGGCCTCAATGTTTGAGAAATCTTGTTTAGAAAATATCTATCTTCTGGCAGGATTCAAACCTGTATATTCCCATATACCGAGATGCTGTCATTTGATCTGATGTGTCTGATGACTTGACCACAGAAGATATCATGGTAGACAAGGTTTGAATTAAGCCTTAAATCACATATTCACTAGATTTCTTTTAGACCAAGGGTTGGCAACATATGGCCTGCAGGCCGAATCCGGCCCATGAAGGTATTTTGACTGGCCCGCAAGCCTGATTACCAATGACTCTATTTTTAACATGAGAGACAAGGCTTTCAAATTCAACAAAAAGCCTGCTGTTATCTTCCTCTGATCCACCAAACCGAATTTGAATACTATGACTGCAAAAAACGATCAAAACCCAATCGTCTCCATTTCTGCATAAAAAATAAAAAAATAAACATAAAACAAAAACTGAGAGCTGATTTGACTGACTGACCAGCGACAGACATTAGGCAGGGACACCTTCAAAGGGACAAAGTTGGTTCAGTCAGCTTTCTATTTCATTCCTCCAACAGTGACCCCCCTGCCGCATTGCTTACCCCTGCCACCTACCCTATGTAAGTTGCTGGAATCTTTCAATGGGCCACGTTCTTATCTTATCATATGTAAGTGTATATGTTTGCAACTATTTGTACCCATATGTATGGGTATATGTGTTTCATTTTTTTGTTTGATGTGTGTGTGTGGTTCGTTTGTGGTACAATTTTCAATAACAGTTTCAAACGTACACATCATAATTTCATCCATTTCACTTCGGTTGATTTTATTCACTTTCCTTGAGGAAAAGTAATTTTTGTTAGGTGCTTTTAATTTTAGATTTTCTTTTGTTTTTCTGATTTCTCAATGTTTATTTTTATTATGGTTTTAAATATTTAGGTTGACGGGGGTCTGCATATGTAATTTTCCTTAATTTTTCATTAATGGCCTTCGTTCAGCCTGCAACTTGTCATTATAACACGATCCAGGATGCGAGGTCAAATGAATTGCCAACCCCTGTTTTAGACTATCTATCTATGCACAGGATCATTCTCTTAATATAAACAAACACTGTTATGAAATTATATGGAAATTTACAAAATTGGTATTAACTGATATATTTATTTAAATTTATTTATTTGAACATTAATTTTTAATGGATACTAGTATCTGAGTGAATAGTCTGTTTTATCTATAATTAAATAGTACATTTTAAGTATCAACCAGCCTAAATGTTCCAGAAATCTTATAAAAGATATTAGTAGGCCTTTTGACTAAATTGAAGCATGAAGAGAATGTATTTACATTATTCAGACTATTGTCTTCATCTTTGTTGCCATTTGTACGATGTTTCAGTCGTACGCTCTGGCCTTCTTCAGGTGTAAGGAATTTTGAACCAAACACTTTATTACAATCAGTGGGGTATATGAACTCCATTCTTTGCCTAGTCGTGCCTCTTTTGGTAGTCATGAGTTATCTCCCTCTAACCCTGTAAGTTACTTGTTCAC